>OX246748.1:10313164-10459781 GCA_945910005.1 Isoperla grammatica
TACCTTCCATTATGACAGTAAGTTGTAACACGACGTGATTACTCCCTATTTACCTAGAATAACCAACAATGCACTATCTTGCCATGCCATGCAGTTATATTTGTTTTATCTTGTTTATTTAGCGGGTATCGTGCGCATGCGCATGTGTGCCAATAAGTGTCACGAGCCACGAGATGCGCGCGAGATAAGCGGCGCATTGTCCCACTGCGCCGGCGCGGGAAGTAGCGCGTGACGTCACCAGCCAACAGCGAACACATACGCTGGAAAGAGAAAGCACTCAGAACAAATAGTTGTTGGGATTATTATTGTTGCTATTAAGCAGCCGTGTAAGTAAAAAATATGCGTAGAAAAAAAATTGAATATTATTATTATTATTATTATTATTATTATTATTATTATTATTATTATTATTATTATTATTATTATTATTATTATTATTATTATTTGTTGTTTAACGACGTACTAGACAACTAGGTCGTATGACGTCGAAGGGTGATCGGAGGAAAGAGACAATTAGGACGTAAAGGGGAGGTAAAGGGAAAGGGGAGGACGTGGACTGTCTTAAGTCTGGCTTCTCCACCTCAACCTGTCCGGCTAGGGTGGCCCTACCAGAAGCATACGCTTCCGCCGGTATAGCTCGGGAGTAACAAAGCACGCATAGCTGCCCACCACGATAAGGTAGCAGTCCTGGGCAGAGATTTTGACTATTTAATTTATAGATTAAAGCAAATGAGGGTTCTAGTCTACTAGTGGGAGAATGAGCTATGCCACATATCTGTCGGTATATTTTAGTAGGAAACTATATTTCCACATTTTGAGCTCTTACCAACCCAATTGTTTGTTTGTTTCTATTTGCTGGAAGATCGTAATACATTTGTAACTAAAAATTATTAATGTATTTCAGTACGTACCGGGCACCTGTAGATTGTGTGAGTTGGAAGATCAAGACAGAGCGCACCTATTTAGATGCGCCGCCCTCAAGAATGACATTGACTCACTGCCCGACTCAATGAGCAGGACAGAGAAGGAGGCAGCCTTATATTGGATAGCTAGAAAGAAGAATGGTTGAAGAGGCCAACTCTGCACAGGACAAAAAAAAAAAACAAAAAAAAAACACTACTTATGCCTTGTTATAGCAACATTTCTATTGGAACACAAACGGCACTGAAGTCTTTGCTAATTATTTAAAATTTATGCACGAAGCATTAAGATTTCCTATTAATCAATTCATATTTTAAACCTGCCCAGGGACTGCTATCTTATCGTGGTGGCCAGGTTGGCGTGTTTTATTGATGCCGAGAGCTATGCCGGCGGAAGCGTATGCTTCTGGTAGGGCCACCCTAGCCGGACAGATCGAGGGGGAGAAGCCAGACGAAAGACAGTCCACGTCCTCTCCTTTATGTCCTCCACTCATCCCTCGATGTCATATGATCCAGTTGTCGAGTACGTCGTTAAACAGCCAATAATTTAATTAATTAATTAATTAGACATTTAGCCTACATTTACCACTGTCGTTGTATCACGCACCTCATTGTCAACTGCTACTGCTGTGCATAGTACTTCTCTATTTCCCGAGAGCTTTAGCTATTCCGTGCTATTCTCCGAGCTATCTACTCCATCCACTTGACGCACAGATCCAGGTGTGATTTAGTTTAACGCGAGTGTCAGTTAGATGTCCTCATGGTATATCTGATTTAGTGCGACGCATTAGGCTGCGCGTTTTATGCGCTCGACTGTACCGCATAAATATCAATTTACGAACGGTACAGTGCCGCACAAGATAGAATCAAACACATTAGCAGAAGATCTGTGAAGCGATATTAGAGAATAGAAATATGTATCAAATAACAATTATGTTGTAACTGCAAATCTTATGTGACTGATAAGGTAATAGACTCAATATGCCAGGTGGATATCCCCGACATGACATGACTCAATATGCCAGGTTGATATCCCCGACATGACATGATTCAATATGCCAGGTTATGCCCAACATAACATGATTCAATATGCCAGGTTATGTCCAACATGACATGATTCAATATGCCAGGTTATGCCCAACATGACATGACTCAATATGCCAGTTGGTATCCCCGACATGACATGACTCAATATGCCAGTTGATATCCCCGACATGACATGACTCAATATGCCAGGTTGATATCCCCAATATGACATGACTCAATATGCCAGGTTGATATCCCCAACATAACATGATTCAATATGCCAGGTTATGTCCAACATGACATGATTCAATATGCCAGGTTATGCCCAACATGACATGACTCAATATGCCAGTTGGTATCCCCGACATGACATGACTCAATATGCCAGGTTGATATCCCCAATATGACATGACTCAATATGCCAGGTTGATATCCCCAACATGACATGACTCAATATGCCAGGTTGATATCCCCGACATGACATGACTCAATATGCCAGGTTGATATCCCCGACATGACATGACTCAATATGCCAGGTTGATATCCCCAATATGACATGACTCAATATGCCAGTTGATATCCCCGACATGACATGACTCAATATGCCAGTTGATATCCCCGACATGACATGACTCAATATGCCAGTTGATATCCCCGACATGACATGACTCAATATGCCAGGTTGATATCCCCGACATGACATGACTTAATATGCCAGTTGATATCCCCGACATGACATGACTCAATATGCCAGGTTGATATCCCCGACATGACATGACTCAATATGCCAGGTTGATATCCCCGACACGACATGACTTAATATGCCAGTTGATATCCCCGACATGACATGACTCAATATGCCAGGTTGATATCCCCGACATGACATGACTCAATATGCCAGGTTGATATCCCCGACACGACATGACTTAATATGCCAGTTGATATCCCCGACATGACATGACTCAATATGCCAGGTTGATATCCCCTGCATGACATGACTTAATATGCCAGGTTGATATCCCCTGCATGACATGACTCAATATGCCAGTTGATATCCCCGACATGACATGACTTAATATGCCAGGTTGATATCCCCTGCATGACATGACTCAATATACCAGGTAATCCCCGATACGACATGACTCAATATGCCAGGTTGATATCCCCGACACGACATGACTCAATATGCCAGGTTGATATCCTCGATACGACATGACTCAATATGGCAGGATATCCCCGACATGACATGACTCAATATGCCAGGTTGATATCCCCGACACGACATGACTCAATATGCCAGGTTATCCCCGACACGACATGACTCAATATGCCAGGTTGATATCCCCGACATGACATGACTCAATATGCCAGGTTGATATCCCCGACATGACATGACTCAATATGCCAGGTTGATATCCCCGACACGACATGACTCAATATGCCAGGTTGATATCCCCGACATGACATGACTCAATATGCCAGGTTGATATCCCCGACATGACATGACTCAATATGCCAGGTTGATATCCCCGATACGACATGACTCAACATGCCAGTTTGATATCTCCGATACGACATGACTCAATATGCCAGGTTATCCCCAACACGACATGACTCAATATGCCAGGTTGATATCCCCGACATGACTCAATATGCCAGGTTGATATCCCCGACACGACATGACTCAATATGCCAGGTTATCCCCAACATGACATGACTCAATATGCCAGTTTGATATCTCCGATACGACATGGCTCAATATGCCAGGTTGATATCCCCGACATGACTCAATATGCCAGGTTGATATCCCTGATACGACATGACTCAATATGCCAGGTTGATATCCCCGACATGACTCAATATGCCAGGTTGATATCCCTGATACGACATGACTCAATATGCCAGGTTGATATCCCCTGCATGACATGACTTAATATGTTGATATCCCCGACATGACTCAATATGCCAGGTTGATATCCCCAACACGACATGACTCAATATGCCAGGTTGATATCCCCGACATGACTCAATATGCCAGGTTGATATCCCTGATACGACATGACTCAATATGCCAGGTTGATATCCCCGACATGACTCAATATGCCAGGTTGATATCCCTGATACGACATGACTCAATATGCCAGGTTGATATCCCCTGCATGACATGACTTAATATGTTGATATCCCCGACATGACTCAATATGCCAGGTTGATATCCCCAACATGACATGACTCAATATGTTGATATCCCCGACACGACATGACTCAATATGCCAGGTTGATATCCCCGACATGACATGACTTAATATGTTGATATCCCCGACATGACTCAATATGCCAGGTTGATATCCCCAACATGACATGACTCAATATGTTGATATCCCCGACACGACATGACTCAATATGCCAGGTTGATATCCCCGACACGACATGACTCAATATGCCAGGTTGATATCCCCGACATGACATGACTCAATATGCCAGGTTGATATCCCCAACATGACATGACTCAATATGTTGATATCCCCGACACGACATGACTCAATATGCCAGGTTGATATCCCCGACACGACATGACTCAATATGCCAGGTTGATATCCCCGACACGACATGACTCAATATGCCAGGTTGATATCCCTGACATGACATGATTCAATATGCCAGGTTATCCCCAACATGACTCAATATGCCAGTTGATATCTCCGACATGACACGACTCAATATGTTGATATCCCCGACATGACATGACTCAATATGCTCCGCCCACGTAACTCGTAAAAACTCACGCGCCAAAAACAAAAGACGCGTCAAGCCGAGCAGAACTATGTTTCGCTCCATCGCCGTTCCGCTGTATACGCGACCTGGATACCCAGTGAGCAGTGAGCAGTGAGCAGTGAGCAAGCCAAGCAGGGCCCAAGACGCCGTGGAAAGCCAACACATTTTAGTTAGTTTAGTATTAGTTCATTCTTTCAAACATAGGCTACAGTTTTAGATACATACGACGAAATTGAACAACTAAAAAAATTACTTTGAAAGAAACCCACTTAGGGTAAATACTCTGTTTACCAAAATAACAAAAGTGCTTATATAAATATAATAGAAATCCTAATAAAAAAAACAACAATAGCACGTAAATAACACAAGAGATTCGACATTTAGAGGTCCGATGTCGAGTTTTTGATTATTGTTTATGTTAATATTTTTTCTCTTTGTGATTTTGTTTTGTATTTTTCCATGTAGTGTAGGACAAGATAAGTAATAACTAATAATGTATGTCAGAGAGTTAATACAATCCCAAACTGTGGTCCGCAGACAAGTGGGTATCCATGGACATTACCTCAGGAGTCTACAGAATTCGGTAAAATTAAATTAATTACAAAATAATTTAGTTGGGTATAATAAAATTGTGGGATACATGTTTTTAGCGTTTTAGGTTTTAGATGTTAAATCGGTGAATATGTACTTTGAAAACGCTACAAAAAAGGCGTTCCCATTTCTACTGAGATGCGTTCTTCTTTTTAAGAAGTTTAAATTAAATAAACTTTAAATATCTGCACATAATTGTCCAATAGAAGTGCAAGATTTCCTTTCATATTCAAGGTTTTGATCAAAAGAATACAATGAATGCTAAATTTAAAGGAAGTGAATGCATCAAAATAAATAAAGAAAATGAATATCTTGTAATAAACTATTATGACTATTATTAATTATTAATATGTTTTATTTCATAGAGTTCACTTCATATTCTCTCTTGTAAATAACGGTATGCCCTAGGCAGGCGATTAAACGGTATTCGCTGAGGAAAAAGGGCGGAGGGCGGAGGGGGTTGGAGTTAGGGGGGCGAGATCCGTTAAAAAAATGTTCACTAAGTTTGATATGTAATTTATACCAATCTACCAGTTTAAATATTTTATTTATTTCATTTCTATACGATTGCTATAAACACATTGCCAAAGGAGGGGAAGCAATGCCCCCCCCTTTCTCTCTCTCTCATTGTACCTCAACTGTAACTGTCGTTAATCTTCATCCGCGCAGCCTCAACATAAAACTGTCTTCGTACGACAACAACAACCACAACAATCCAAACTGCTCTCCGATGACCAAAGTACCAACACTGCAAATTACCCTCTTCCCACACTAACAAAAAAAAAATAAAAATAGACGATGTATCACGAAAACAAGGAATCCGTTCCGGAGTTGTTGAATTTAAAATATTTACGATATTTCTTACAAAAAGCCTTTGGGTGTCTCTGTAAATGATCCAGGTATTTTATTGTGTTGGGGGTAGTTCCGCGTTGGGCTTTTAGTGAACCCAGGAAGACTTACTCGGGTGACAGGTGGGGTGGGGTGGTTGTAAAACATCCCCTATTGTTCGCGGCCTCGGCTCACCTGAGATGCTCGCGAATACGTTATCGTGTGTACGCTCGCTGTCGCAAATACGCGGCACATGGTGGAGTTGCTAGGCAGGAACATCCCTTCCGGACTTATTGAGATAAACATTGATTTTATTTTATACAGTTAAGTAGTTTGTTTTGTTTTTGTTGTTATTGTTATTTATGATTTCATTATTATTAATTGTTTACATAGCTTAGTTTTATTTAAGGTCCTCCTTTGTAAATCAGTTTGTATAACTGAATAGGATAGACATTAAATAAATAAATAAAATAAATAAATAAATTACCTAGATGTTACCAATTTTGTTAAAATTATAAAAAAAAATTATATATAATATATAATATAAATACCTATATACAAATATAAATATTATATAATAACAAACATATATTAATATATTATTATAATAATATATATATATAAGATATTATACATTATAATAAATACTTGTATATATATATATATATATATATAAAATATATATAATTATAAACATTATAAAAAATAAAATAAAAAAAGAGAAATTCATAGCATTCAGGTTTGAATTTACCATCGGATTCAAAAGGGTGTGTCTCTCGTGGGTGTAAAACATTTGTGTGAATTATGTCGCTTGTTGGTCTCTAGGGTGTTTATTCCTGCTTATAATCCACAGCCCAGATTCACAAAGGTGCCCAAGTGCTAAAACGTCCTAGTTTAGGCAAATCTTAGTGATGTAAATCACGCATATGTCGTTCAGCAATGTCATAAAGATAAAATACAGTAACATATCAACAATTTAACTAATAATATTTTATTTGTGAATGTGTAGTAATACCCAGAGGGCAGAGATGATTAATTTTGATTGATCTAGCTAGGATCTGCCTAACTTAGAACAACTAGAGTTAGGAATTTTTATGAATCCAGGCCCAGAAGTCCAGGTTTTCGTGCTTTGTTGATTCCGAGAGCTATGCCGGCGGAAGCGTATGCTTCTGGTAGGGCCTCCCTAGCCGGACAGGTCGAGGGGGAAAAGCCAGACGAAAGGCAGTCCACGTCCTCCCCTTTACCCTTTCCTCCAAACACAGCTCCAGTTGTTCAATCTGTATGGCACTGATGTATATGTAAACGGTGACTTTGGAGCTAATAAAACAAAATAAATCGCATAATGTCTCCCACTGAAAATCAGTTCTTGTAACTGTGCGGATAGACAATAAATACAAATCTATTTCTTCAGTCAGCGAGTGTCCAACGCGTCACTCAAGTAGTGGACTGTATTACCGACGCCACAACGCGGGTCCGGAACACCAACGTGACAACAATCAATCAATTGTTGGCGAGACAGATTGTTGGCAAAATAACGATTCCTCAAGTTGTGTAGGTCTATGGTCGCGGCTGCCAGGTGACTCAATGAGATGGTTCATTAGGGGTATGAGGGGAGGGGTGGGGGGTTGTTGAGATGCTCCTCGGGCAGGAATGTCACCGGTAGGGTTTATTGTCCCACTCCCTGGACATAACCAGCAACATCTCACTGGACACAGATGCAAACGTTATTGGTTGATCCCGGTTGCTTTGCATCTCATCTCTATTATTGCAATCGTGCTATGCGAAACGATGAGGGCTAATGGTGAAGATGAATAGGATGATGACCATTTGTGTAGAAAACTCACAATGATTGCCTCTTTCTTGAGAGGAAACTGCACGTTTATCAAATTATCTCTTCACTTTTGTATGTTTGGTTTGAATCTTGAAAAATATTTATGTGAGAAAAATTAGTCATTATATGATTAATAATTTAATGATCTCAAATATGTAATTGTTATTATATTTTGAAGACATGACTTAAGATCAAATATTAAAAACAAAATAAAAATTATTTTACACAACCAAAATAACACACCTTTTTCTACCTTACCACATTTATAAATGTCTATTACTTTCTTAGGTATAGTACCTTGTTATGTACCCCAATCATAGGTCTATCTGTTGAAGAAATAGGGTTTGACACACAAGTAATTATAAATAAACTGACTCACAAGTCACAACCAACGTAATGTAAGCTTATTCGTCTACCCGGCACCTCCACCAAAAGCAATAATTAATTAATTAGGCATGTATTTAAAAATAATTTTCGGCGTGGCTGATTTACATGAGTGTTGGATGTAAAACAAATGAATTTTATGTGCATACATATATATATATATATTTATTCATAGTAGAGAGCAATTCTAAACAAAATTAAAATTTCCCCAGACTGGGGATCGAACCTAGATCTCCGGCTCTACGTACCGGTGCTCTGCAACTACAATTAATATCTCTCCACAGTTCACACACTACCGATAAAGCTAGATTCAATTTTAAAATCGTATTATTATATTTATACATTTTTACTACATTTATTTATATTACAAAATTTATTTAATTTACAATAAATATTTTTCATTTTTGAAAATTTAACTGGTTCATTAATTTTAGTTATTTTCCAAACGCAACATTTAACATATTTTAGTTAATTAATTAATGAAGTAGCCTATACCAAACGAATAAAAAATTCACGTAGATAAACGAGTATAATATTATGTACATTTATCTTGATAATATCGTAGTATTAGCAAAAATAATGGTTGTCCATGTATTGAACATTAATTTGCTTGTCTGTGAGAGTGGGCGGGGCGTGGACTACCTTAGAGTAGAAGAGTTATAGACGCTCGCACGCATTGCGAATTCACACTGATAAAATCTCGTTACTATTTTATTCCTCATAAACAATTAATTCTGAGAGAAGAACTTCACCGAGGTTGGCAGACAAGACAAGTGTTACTCGAGCGTGGAGCCGCGCTCGGTGCCAGACACGGGTATAGCGCGGCCGCTCACACCAGGACCCGCAAGCCGCTACCCGGCCGGCACGCGGGGCTGTGTTCGTGACGTATTCGGTATTAGGACTTATTCATATCATTCTACCATATCATTATATTTCATTTCATTTCGTTTTGTTACATTTTATTTCATTTATTTTACTTTCATCTCATCTCATCTCATTTCATTTCATTTCATTTCATTTCATTTCATTTCATTTCATTTCATTTCATTTCATTTCATTTCATTTCATTTCATTTCATTTCATTTCATTTCATTTCATTTCATTTCATTTCATTTCATTTCATTGTTTATAGGGCACTAGCAACACCAACAGACAACATGGAACAAATGAATTGAACTGATGCACAAACAATCAGCTGTCAAAATAATAAAATTGCAACCATAGAAATAAAAACAATAGCAATAGTAACTGCTCGCCATTTAAAACTTATAATGATAGACTACGACTAAGTGAAAGTTTTGTATGTGTATTTGTATGTTTTTTGTTTTGTTTTTCAAAATCAGAAGAAATTATTTTTTGACAGCTTGTTGTTTGTCCATCGGTTCAATTCATTTGTTTCATTTTTGTCTTTTGGTGTTGCTAGTGCCCTATATTTATTTTTTATTTTAAATAACCACTGACATCATATGTTGCAACTAACTATAAAATCTAAACAACAAACAGCCGTGAATACTCTACTTGATCTCCGCCTAGCGGAGGCTCGTCGAACTCCCAAGTTAGGTCGTCGCAAGGGAACCGTAATCGCCATCAACTGTTATAATAACAATTAAATATACTTTGTACATTATGTACTTCAATACTTAAAACACGTAAAAGATACGTTTCTATAGAATATAATGATTGAAGGACTTAAAATATGAAGATTTTTCCCTTTTGGAAGGTAATTTTATTTGTCAGTTTGCTTCATTTCTTTCCATTTACATTTCTCCCATTTGAATTAAGGCTGGTCTACACAGATTTTGAAGACATATTGCATAAGGTTTAAAGACGTTGTTTTAAAAACAACAATGAAAACAACGTCTTAAAACTAAAACTTTGTGTGAACGCCAGTACGTGTTTCCTATGATCCAACTTTACGACTAAGCGTTAAACCTTAAATCGTATGTCTTAAAAATCTGTGTGGACCAGCCTTAACATGACGGGATGTGTAATATGAACGGACTGCGACGACCTAACTAGCGAGTTCGACGAGCCTCCGCTAGGCGGAGATCAAGCGGACCTTGGTAGAGCGCTCTAGTTCTCACTTCTCACCGCCGCCTGTGCGCAAGTGAGCCGGCTATACAGGACGCTGCACAGCCTTGGAAGGACGCGCGCATGACCCGGCTTCGAACCCCGGTCACAGCGTATACCGCCGGGCCAGTAAGTGTTGCGTACGGCCAGACAACAAGCCAATTAGCTATGTTGCTATCCAGTCCGTCAGGAGGCAGCACAGACCACTGATGAGTTACTGCAGAAGTTACTTCTTTGGAACCAACGTTGTTTAATTATTTTATATTATTTTCTGAACGTTAGGTAAACGGTTTGGTCGTGCAAAATAACCCAGCTATAAAAACAATTGGTGAATGCCAACCCATTCTATACAAAGTTTTTAGAATGGGTTGGTAGAATGAATTGGCATTTATTTACATATAAATAAATAAATAATAAAACGTTAATTAATAAGTAAATCTTATAGTCAAATTTATAACCTTCTCAAAAAATGACAACAGTATGTCTTCAGAAAAATTAACAAAAAAACTACCAGGAATGCAAAAGATAAAGGAGCCCAAATTACAATGACAATTCTGTCAGTCGGTCTGTAATTTCAATTACAGTTACACTATATTAAACAAGATAAAATATACTTTCAAGTTTGTTGAACTTAAAGTGTTAAAGGTTATATTCTATCCACACAGGTGGTCGGAATACACAAGAAAAGATACGCCAATACAATTTTATTTAATCCTCTTTTCTAGCTTAATAATTTCCAGCGATTTATTAAATTTACCAACAGTGGAATTTATGCTATATACAAAAAGGTTCTGAATGGAAAATTTCATTATTGCATTTTTCGTAAGAAGTAAAAATCTTATATAACATTAATATGAAATATATACTCGAACAAATATCACAATTCATAACTAGCAGGCAATTATTATGCCCTTGTTTACTCACTAAATAAATATTATGCGTGTGTGTGTGTGTGTTGATCATCATGGGTAGGCCCTACATAATGGCAATTGACAAGCTTCTTGCTGGGACTGTACCCACCTCATACTGTCTGTCTGTCTTTTTGTCTGTCTGTCTGTCTGTCTGTCTGTCTGTCTGTCTGTCTGTCTGTCTGTCTGTCTGTCTGTCTGTCTGTCTGTCTGTCTGTCTGTCTGTCTGTTTGTCTGTCTGTCTGTACAGTGGACATGGACTATTACAGTCGAGATTATAATTGCAGTAATGCCGATCATAATTCTATCCGTAACAACATAATTTTCAAAAGTATAACTTGACGTCGGTTAGGCCTAGATACCTACTTATGAGATCGTAACTCTAAAGCCAGTTATACCAGATGCGGTGCAGCGTCGTGACGTATGGGTTGGGTCTATTAATATGCAAGTTTACCGCTACTATACTGGTAGCTCAGCGGTAACAGGCGAGACTCTATTCGGGAGGATACTGGCTCGATGCCATATCAGGTAATTCTGACTGAAGGTTTTTGCTGAGGAGTTCCTCAGTCACATCAAGGGGATGCTGGGATGGAGCCCTACTAACAGCGCCCTTGGACATTCCTTCTAAACTATCCTTCCCGGATGCAAAAGTGTCCTTTACATTAGCTAGCCTAGCCCCTATTCTGTGTTCCTTGCAAAAAATAACATCTATATTTTGTAAAAAAATTCTTCACAAACTCGGCTTTTTGTTAACAGTTTTTAGTAAAATGCCTTCAGGAGTTAAACGTAAATGCTATAAAATATCTACTGGAATTATAATAAATATCAATGTTGAGCGTAATGTAATGTCTGTCAAAGAGCCGCTTATTAATACCAACATTTTTTTAAATTGGAAAAAGAAAACATGTGGACTAAACATTCTATAATGTTTTATTTTCAACGCCTTCTGCTTTGATAAATATATCTGTCATAATACTAGAGCTAGTAAACTGGAGTAGTGAAGTGGATATTAATTAAAACCCCACTTCTCAGAATGTGACCTGACTCTCACATCCATCAATGCGCTGTCACAGACTAGTTATATAGATTAAAACAATAACAAGTCTAGTTTATGTGTGTGTGTGTGTGTGTTTAGTTGCATTATTTATTTATTTCACAATAGTTGATTTCTTCTTCCTTTATTTCCCGTAGTTTCCACAATTCTTCACATAATCATTTTTTTTTTAAAATTTCTATCCACGAAGCCATTTTATTATTGTCCATGACCGTTCCCATCTTCAGATTTCCTTACTGGGGTAAAAACGATTTTCCTTTACCCTCTCAAATTTTGTCTACGGTATAATTTTGTTTACCTCAATTTCTATAATTTTGAAAAGTTCTGAATGATTCCAAAATTAAACTTTTAAATAATACAGATCAATAACCAACTATAACAATTGTTATTACGTACTTGTATTGATCTTATTCATTCATCGGCAATTTAATTTTTGTAACTTATTTATAGACAATATTATAATTTCTTTTAAATGGCTTTAAAAGTGTTCACGAAACTCTTTCTTACCACCGCCACTATCATATAGGGATAGTCCCATTAAACAAAGCGAAATGTCATTTTATTTAAGTCATAGCTTAAGAACCTTCACAACATCGAAAAATGGCAAGATCATTACTTCAACTAATTGTTTCTGATTCTTGAGCAGTCTGATATGAAAAGCAATGACCCAGCGTCTGAAAGGCGCCGGCTACACCAGCTGAACCTGAGCAATGTCAGTCTAGTCAGCTTTCACCGAAACATCGAGAACTGTTCTGTTCTGTACCTGTACCTGTTGCATCACATCACAATGCATCCATCTTTCGGGTGATTCACTCACCGAACCACTTTCTACATCCGCGGAACTTCTCGGAAACTCTAGTTTCTGATTGGTCGGTCGCTCACACACAAGTTGTTATTATTGTGGTGAATGCGGAGATTCCGACGAAGGTGGTTATGTAAACATTCTGGTGGTCAGACCAGGGTTTAAAGGGTAAATCAAACCGTTAGGCTGCTTGCTTTACCGAGTATTGTACGGTTTTCCTCTTCGGAGCAATCAAACGCTTCCTATATAGTTCAAGGCACTCCACAAAGATGAAACATCATTGCTTCCTATATAGTTCAAGGCACTCCACAAAGATAACTATTACCGCTTTCTATATAGTTCAAGGCACTCCACAAAGATAACTATTACCGCTTCCTATATAGTTCAAGGCACTCCACAAAGATAGCTATTACTGCTTCCTATATAGTTCAAGGCACTCCACAAAGATAAACCATCACCAGTTACCTGTTTCAACATTGCTCAAAGCACTGGACAAAGATAAACCATCACAACTCATCCCGTTGTGAGTCAACTTCTAATTATGCTTAGTAGGAAACCGCCTAGGACAACTTGCCTCTCTAATACGGGTATATTAGGGTATTTAGATAGTTGGGAAGAAATATCCGAGAGCTATTCATAGGACTTAATGAGTGAGGAAAAACATCGAAAAAAGCGTCAGTCAAGAATGGTCAAGATTGCCGCTAGATGGATCCGAACCAATGATCTCCTGAATAGATATTGTAGTTACCACACAAAAAACGTACCGAAAGGTGGGAAATGTAAATCGCTTCTAGAAAATCGCTTCTTCTACAGGTATATTTGCATCTAATCGAGATAACTACTTATTATAAACATCTTTGACCATCTGATTTCTAGCTTGTCACCAGAAATTAACATCAACATTGTTGCATTTAGTAGTGGAATAGTTTAAAATTGCTAAATATCTCAAAAGAATTGTGTCAATAATCTTTGTTTCCTGATTTCATCAGATTGTGGCCTATGTCTTCTTAATTAACTACAAACTAAGTAACCCTATCATCCTGGTCATGATTGTATCCAGCGCATGGATTGGTTGATCAGCTGTCGGTTCTTTTTCCTTTTCTGCCAGTAATGATATTAATTAATTACGAAAGTAAATTTCTTGTGATTTAAAATCCTATTCTCTTGGTACTAATGTTGGGGCCAAAGCTATTTATGCTATTATTTCTTTCAAAATTCTATTACCTTCGTAGTTGATATGTTACAGTAAACTTGGGTTCGTGGATTCTTATCCTGGACTGGGCAACGACGTGTTCATGTCTCTAAACAGGGCCACCCTAGCCGGACAAGTCGAGGTGGAGAAGCCAAACGAAAGGCAGTCCACGTTCTCCACTATCCCTAATCCTCCTCTTTACGTCCTACTTGAACTTGTTCCTCCAAACACCCTCCGACGTAATGATCACAGTTGTCAAGTACGTCGTTAAACAACAAATAATCAAATCTCGATTAAAATTGTTGCTAAATGATGCCTCGTCAAGCCCAAATATCACCCACGCCACGTCATTATCAGACCGACCTATAAATTTAAAAAAAATTGCGCCAATACATATATTTTTCAAAATAGATAAAAAAATCACACAATCAAAACTACTGCAATTAGTTGTTGAACATACGAATATTGAAACGACAATTATTTTGTATTTTTAAAGTTACACGAAATTCATTTTAATTTGAGGTTCCAAAAAGTTCGTAATTTCTCATGTATAATCAAATGTAGTTGATGATTCATATATTTATCTCAGTCTGCAAACCTAATTGAATTATAGATTTACAAAAACACTTTCTTGAATCTTAATTTCTTGTCGTCATGTTTATTCTAAGAAGAAATACAACTTACGCAACTGTTGCATTCTACTTGTTTATGACTGTACCTCGAGCACGAATCAAACTTTCGTCACACGGATAATTATTATAGCTTTACAAGACGCATTTGTTCACAGAAACAGCGTCGTGCGTGCGTGCGTGCGTGCGTGCGCTGAGAATGAAAGTATAAAATAAGAGTACCAAATGTGATGGGGCGAAGAGAAATGTCACCAATCCCAGAGCGATGACGTCACTCATTGTGAGGATGGAACAATCTATTACTTTAGGAGCGCTACTTATCCATCTGAACAGATAGAGCAGCCTGCACAGTCGCATATGTTCTATTATTATCATATGGACATTAGTAATGTATTTTACTCCTCTGAAACACTAGTTCACTCGTCGATGGTGTTCGGAGCCTACAGGGTTGGTTTAGACGCTTTAAATTAAAGTCCCCCACTGCAAATCAGTTTCGTTACTGAGTGGGTAGACTCTAAATGTGAATGTATTTATTTTATTTTATTTAACGTTGGTTAGAGCAGATTAGAGGGTTCGAAAGTTTGTGTAACAACTTCGTTCTTCTCGTCAACTGCTCGGCAGTCCAGATTAGTGGAGGAATCTGTATGACTGGTCAAAGTTACACCGTCTTTTCGGATGGGACGTAAAGCTGATGGTCCCCTTGGTACTTTTCGATAGGAGTAGGCTACGTGCCGGTACCAGGCTTCCGCTCCTCTCTTCCTCATTATCATTCATCAATCATCATTCAGGCTAAAGAGGGCGTTGTGCCCAACACAGGCCCCAATATTACAATAAAGTAAGTAGGTAATAAATTTGTGAAAATATTGTTTAATTTATTGTAGTTATTAATTATTATTTTAAGTATTGTTTTCTTGCGTCATATTGGCAACCTTGGCACAGAGGCAGAGACTTTAAATAATGTATGCATACCGTACTTATATGCACGTGGTCTATTTTACAAGTCTTCATAAACAAAATTAAAAATTAAAAAATTAAAATAAATAAATAAATAAAGTACTAATAAAATTAAAGATATATTGCAATATTTCTCATCGTGCATGACTTTCATGAAAAGCCACCTCCAGAGTATAATTTCCTCCACTTTTTACATAATCTTTTGATAAGCCGCTCTTTTCATCTAACTTCTTATAGGATTCTCATTTTAATTCTTCCATTTTCACCCTCAAATTTACTGCTAAATTATATTACGGTCGTAGAAAGATTCTTATACATTGACAAGTGCAGTTCAATTCTACTAATCATAATACAGGATTATTATAAGTACAAAATGTGCTTGTTTTACAGTTTTTTAATGTGTAGTCTGTAACACGTGAGAAAGTGTGAACGGCTTAGATTCTACTGGTTCTTGTGTCACTGCTCCCTATTGTATTACCTTGGCAATCAGGTGGATCCGGGATAGCGGGTACAGAGCAGACGAACAGGTTGAATTACATCTCACTAGGCGAGGAGAGAAGTGGGTGAACATAAAGTATCGACAAGTTATAATTAAAAATTAAGTTTAAGTAAAATAATTTGTAAAAACATATTGTTTCCAAATCATTTTTGAAATATGTGTCTTAGCAATGACGATTATTTTTCTTATCGGCTCTGTTATGACAATCGTGCTAGTCAAGGCGATGAGGAGTGATAGGTGAAGATGAAGGACAATCGTGCTAGTCAAGGCGATGAGGAGTGATAGATGAAGATGAAGGACGATCGTACTAGTCAAGGCGATGAGGAGTGATAGATGAAGATGAAGGACAATCGTGCTAGTCAAGGCGATGAGGAGTGATAGGTGAAGATGAAGGACAATCGTGCTAGTCAAGGCGATGAGGAGTGATAGATGAAGATGAAGGACGATCGTACTAGTCAAGGCGATGAGGAGTGATAGATGAAGATGAAGGACAATCGTGCTAGTCAAGGCGATGAGGAGTGATAGGTGAAGATGAAGGACAATCGTGCTAGTCAAGGCGATGAGGAGTGATAGGTGAAGATGAAGGACAATCGTGCTAGTCAAGGCGATGAGGCGTGATAGATGAAGATGAAGGACAATCGTGCTAGTCAAGGCGATGAGGAGTGATAGATGAAGATGAATGACAATCGTGCTAGTCAAGGCGATGAGGAGTGATAGATGAAGATGAAGGACAATCGTGCTAGTCAAGGCGATGAGGAGTGATAGATGAAGATGAAGGACAATCGTGCTAGTCAAGGCGATGAGGAGTGATAGATGAAGATGAAGGACAATCGTGCTAGTCAAGGCGATGAGGAGTGATAGATGAAGATGAAGGACAATCGTGCTAGTCAAGGCGATGAGGAGTGATAGATGAAGATGAAGGACGATCGTACTAGTCAAGGCGATGAGGAGTGATAGATGAAGATGAAGGACAATCGTGCTAGTCAAGGCGATGAGGAGTGATAGATGAAGATGAAGGACAATCGTGCTAGTCAAGGCGATGAGGAGTGATAGATGAAGATGAAGGACAATCGTGCTAGTCAAGGCGATGAGGAGTGATAGATGAAGATGAAGGACAATCGTGCTAGTCAAGGCGATGAGGAGTGATAGATGAAGATGAAGGACAATCGTACTAGTCAAGGCGATGAGGAGTAATGGATGAAGATGAAGGACAATCGTGCTAGTCAAGGCGATGAGGAGTGATGGATGAAGATGAAGGACAATCGTGCTAGTCAAGGCGATGAGGAGTGATGGATGAAGATGAAGGACAATTACAAAAACCCATGCAATACTAATAAGAGGTATTCGAACCCACGTATTTAAGTAGCTTAGCTTTTTTTTTTAGGCTTAGGGCCTACGCCGCAAACGTGTGTTCTGTACGATCTGACATGTGTGAAAAACAGTATTCTGAATAAAAAAAGATACTTGGTATGATTCGTAAAAAAAATCAGAAGAGCACTTCTAAATTTTTAGAAATTATTTACAATTTTTTAAACTGTATTTCATGAATAAAAGTCAAAACACATAGATATGAGCGAAGTTAAATTTGTCACTTTATTTTTATTATTTTTATTTTGTACCCCAGTCTAATATTTTAAATTCCTGTTTAATTTTTAATGTTGTCGTTCTTATAGCAATGACTAACGACTGCGACATTTAATAGAGTTAGTTCAGAGATCTAAACCACGGACCACTTATCAAGACAAGCTATACAAGTTCTCCGCACAGTCACTTTAAAACCACTTCCAGATCATTAGCATCGCGAACATATATAATATATATTCTATTCAGTTTTAGTTCCAGTATTGAATCACTACATGAGTTGCCAAAACGGATTCAGAAAATCGAACTGGTTTCCTTAGAATAAGCTGTTCATAAGTCAATTGGATAGTGTCATTAATAATAATTTTTCGACCGAATACCTGTTATAGGGTGTAAACCAGATTTATCTGATGTTCGCCTCTTCAGGTGACTAACTAATGTACGTAAGGGTGCTTGGATAAAATGTTGGGAAGGAACATTAGGACTCAACGCTTTTACGACTGAGGAAACCCCTGGAAAAACCTTCAGTCAGGACTGCCGGTGGCCGGAATCGAACCGGTGACCTCCGGAATTAGAGTCTCGCGTCTTACCACTGAGCTACCTCTATCCTATCGGTAATACCGATAATACTGATAGAGGTGGCTCAGCGATAAGACGAGAGACTCGTGTTCGTGAGGTCGCCGGTTCGATACCGGTAACATCCCCCCCCCCCCCCCCCCCCCCCCGCCTATCAAACTCTTAAGTGTGACGTCATTTTTTACAAATAGTTGTTTTTTAATTTATATATATTTGTATGCCTACATATTGCCTACATACATGTTTTCTAGGTACTTGATATAACATTATTTGCATTGCCGGTGGCGACTTACTTCTAAAAAAATAAATATTATGAGAAACGTTACCATCTATCTACCTTTTTTATGTATTTATATTTTCAAACAAAATGATTTTTTTTAACCTAAATGAAACTGTAATCATAAATATCAGGACTTGTCTCTGTATTAGTGTAATCATCAATGTAGAAAAAATATATAATAATAATATGAGAAACGTTACTATCTATCTACCTTTTTTATATATTTATATTTTCAACCTAAACGATTTTTTTTTTAACATAAATGAAACTATAATCATAAATATCAGGACTGGTCTCTGTATTAATGTAATCACCAATGTAGTGTGTGTTCGATGACTGGCGGCGATCCCCTCCACTCATGTCCGGTTGGCGACCTACTTCCGGTAACCCCCCCCCCCCCCCCCCCCCCCCCTCCAGCGCCCACATGGCATAGCAGGCTGTGATTTGGCTCGCGAGTCAGCTGCAATCCTGCCGGACAATCGCCTAACCTAGAAATATCTGTCGGCCGCTTCACGGTTGGGCCACTTGAAAACTTAATTAATGACAGTGGCTGTCTGAAGACACAATGAATGGCCACGTCTGCGTGTATGGTCTCACCAGAGAGTGACCGGTGCGCGCAAGGAGGGCTGTCCCTGTCCGTACTTGTTAGCAACGTCACCTGTCCGTCTTGTAGTACCCTCATCATCACTCTTGTTATAGGGCACAAGCAACACCAAAAGACAACAATGAAACAATTGAATTGAATCGATGTGTCAAAAAATAATTTCTTCTGATTTTGGAAAACAAAACAAAAAACAAACAAATACACATACAAAACTTTCACTTAGTCGTTGTCTACCACTAAAAGTTTTAAATGGCGAGCAGTTACTATTGCTACACTTGTTTTTATTTCTATGGTTGCAATTTTATTATTTTGACAGCTGATTTTTGGTCCATCAGTTCAATTCATTTGTTCCATTGTTGTCTTTTGGTGTTGCTAGGGCCCTTTAGTAAGGATTGTGGATGGCCCAAAACCGCCCTAAATTAATGTTTTTTACTATATCATGAAAACGTTTTCAAATATTGAAAAAGTGATTCTGGTCCTGTCTTTGGTTTTCTATCAGCTACACAATCGGTTTAAAAAATTCACAGTTTGTTATCATTACGATTGTTATTTTATTCAACGGTCACCGGCAGTCCTGACTGAAGGTTATTTCCGAGGTTTTCCTCAGTCGTAAAGGCAAATGCTGGGATTGAGTCCTACTAACAGCCCTCGGACATTCCTTCCCAACTATCCAAACACCCTAATATAACTAGTTAGTCACCTGAAGAGGAGCACATCAGGTAAAGCTGGTGTGCACCCTAACGGTTATTCATACGAAAAATTATTGATTATTGCAGTGTTAAAGTTATCATTTGAACCTGCAAGAAGAAAATTGATCAAATACTCAATACCTCTTAACTCTGAGGTACATTAAATCAGATAATTGGTAATTTTATGCGATAACAATGTGTTTTTTTACATTAGGATTCGTAAAGAATCAAGGATAAACTTTAAAATAAATTAATGTCATATCCAATCCCTCTCCTCTCGTAGCTAAGCTGCTTTGAGGGCCGCTCTGTCATGTCAGCTGTTTTATATCAATTGTCACCACTCTCCGTACAACCGTTTCCAATCTGTAACTTGAGACGAGAAGAAAGTTTATTTTAATATTTATGAGAATAAAATGATCAGTGATCACCCAATAAAGTGATGTTGAGATTTATTTGGGTTGAGTTTCACGTTCATTAGTGCAACGAGGACAATTGAGACGAATGATGTGATGACGAATGATGCAATGAACTCTTTGTGGGTAAATACCGTGAGAACGTAGCCCATTCCTGTCGAACGGTACAAAACACGTCGTATACTTAATAAACAGTACAAACATTTTTTGGGAGAAACAATATATTCTCAAAAACCCGCTTTTATTTTTTACCTATCTCTATGCAGAAGTTAATTTATAGTTATATCCACTGTATTCTTCATGTTTCACGAGCAGTTTAAAATGCCCAGCGACTACTTACAAATAAATAATTACACAAATAAATAAATATGTATTTCTTTGTCAACAATAAGTAGGTCAGTTTTTAACTTCAAAGGAAAAGGATAACTTCTGAAAATCCGACGTTTTTCCCGAAGATCTTCCTAGTTATTTAGGCCACCAAAGGATCGGAAATCCTAATGTACCTGAGCAGGAAAACTACCGTATCTATGGTCAGGATATTATTTTATTTCATAGAATCCGAAGAAAGTTTTCTAGCTATTAAACCTTCGTATTTCCCCCTTCGCACTGCGTCAATTAGTGATCTTTACCTCGGGCCGACCTAACTGATGCGGGGTTCTCACTTTTAAAACGATTTAGGGACCAGAATAGCACCTGCCTGCAAATACACCTTGAGGAAATAACGGCATTGTTGGTAATACTGTGGGTAGTGACGCGCGAGCGAAGCCGATCATCTGTTAATTTTACTCGAAAAGTCTATCTGTGAGCAGACAAGAGGTGATAAGAATTGTTTAAGATCCTTCCTTGGACATTCATGTACCTATGTGCAACATATTCATATATTTTATTTGTATTTATTAAATTGTCTGTATTTTGTTATCTTTTCAAATGTATTTTTAATTGTTTACTGTTTCTTAATACAGCAAGTTTTTACTCGTGTTTAGTATCGGTTGGCAGTCATCAATAATTTTATAGGAGCTGTGCTTATTTCTGACAAATAATTTGAAAATATAAACAATACATTAATAATAGAAATTGATAAATGATTCCAAAATATTAATACAAAAAATGTATAATATTATAGTTATAGGCAAGTTATTATAACATTTATAAAGATCATCATACCGAAAAATACACACAATATTTGACTATAATAGGACAAAATCAGATTTTTACTTACCAAATAACATAAAACCTATAAAAAAATAAGTCAATTATTGTCAGGATTATCCTGAAATAAGAAATACAAAATACCGCAATTAATGATGTACAGTATACTAAATTTAAAAAAAGTAAAAAAAAGTAATTTAAATATTGTTATTTAATTTTAAATGTTTAAATTTAAATTTATTTAAAAAAAGTAAAAAATAGTCATTTAAGTATTGTTATTTAAATTAAAATGTTTAAATTTAAATTTAAAGAAAATAAACGACATAAACTAATAAATAGCAATAGGTCTGCAGTCTATGAAAATGTTAGAATGTTGCAACGAATGTAACACACACAATGGGCTTGCGACGGGTAGGCCTACACAGCAGTTCACACCCATGCACGTATGTATGTATGTATGTATGCAGGCAAGTACAAAGCAAAGCTTATCAACGCGTACAGTACTTTATGTGGGTCAGCGACGTCCTGCAAAGATAATATAATTACCAGCCAGCGAGTCATTATGCAGATATCAAGTTGCGACCAGACTCGGTTACAAACTGTGGTGAGCTACTTGGGGGCGGCTCTCCGGTTACCCGGTGCAATCAAGATACCTGTTGCCATCATTAACCCTGTGCTGACACTTGTTGCCATCATTAACCTTCCTTCGAGGACAAGTGTTGCCATCCTTAACCCTGTAATGTCACTTGTTGCTATCCTTACCCTTCCTTCGAGGACAAGGTGTTGCCATCCTTAACCCTGTAATGTCACTTCTTGCTATCCTTAATCTTCCTTCGAGGACAAGTGTTGCCATCCTTAACCCTGTGCTGTCACTTGTTGCCATCATTAACCCTTTGAGGACAAGTGTTTCCATCCTTAACCCTGTAATGTCACTTGTTGCTATCCTTAACCTTCCTTCGAGGACAAGGTGTTGCCATCCTTAACCCTGTGCTGACACTTGTTGCCATCATTAACCCTTTGAAGACAAGTGTTTCCATCCTTAAACCTGTAATGTCACTTGTTGCTATCCTTAACCTTCCTTCGAGGACAAGGTGTTGCCAGCCTTAACCCTGTACTGTCACTTAAGCCATCCTTAACCTTCCTTCGAGGACAAGTGCTGCTATCATTAACCCTTTGAGGCCACGTGTTGCCATCCTTAACCCTGTGCTGTCACTTAAGCCATCCTTAACCTTCCTTCGAGGACAAGTGTTGCTATCATGAACCCTTTGAGGCCAAGTGTTGCCATCCTTAACCCTGTGCTGTCACTTAAGCCATCCTTAACCTTCCTTCGAGGACCAGTGTTGCCATCCTTAACCCTTTGAAGACAAGTGTTGCCATCCTTAACCCTTTGAGGACAAGTGTTGCCATCCTTAACCCTGTGCTGTCACTTAAGCCATTCTTAACTATCCTTCGAGGACAAGTGTGGCCATCCTTTACTCCTTCTGGCTACCCTTTGGAAGCATTGCGCATGCAGCAGATGAGTTGCCATCAGTAACACTTTCAAGATACCTGTTGTCATACTCAACCCCATCCTTTACTCCTTCTGGCTACCCTTTGGAAGCATTGCGCATGCAGCAGATGAGTTGCCATCAGTAACACTTTCAAGATACCTGTTGTCATACTCAACCCCTTTGGGCTACTTCTTGCTCTCTTTGATGACACTTGTTGCTATAATTAACCCTTTATGGGTACCCGCTGCAATCATTAGTTCTTTCATGAGATATGTTGTTATAATTAATACCCACTAATTGGTGACACTTGTTGCCATACCCCCAATAATCCTTTCAGGATACCTGTTGACATCTTTAACTGTTTCTGGATATTTTTCTGATTCTTAACTCTTCCAGGCTACGTTTTGTGATCCTTAACTGTTTCAGGATACCTGTTTATATGTTGTCATCCAAAAGACTTTTGGAACACGTGTTCCCTTTCATGACTCTTGAAGCAATTCAGTTATTCCTTTCCCGATTATGTTATGTATTTTGTGTCGTCTGCTGTCATGGTTCATGATTGATTGTCTATAACTTATATTTTCATTACATCCTTTGAGAATGAAAATGGCAGGCGAAGAACACTATAAAATAAGTGAATAAATAATGTGACTTAATAATAACAACCTTTATTCGGTCTCTGCAGCCAAAGTTGTTGCTATAAGACACAGAATAACACAATAACTTATTTCAAAACGAAAATCGAAACAAATTACACTTTATACAGTAACTACTTAAAATCTGTACTTTATTATAATATATATGTTATTCGCGCTGTTTGGCGAATTTCAACGGCAATGATATTATTATGTTTTTATACACATAAGTCACAACAGAAGACAACTATGCTGTTTGCACTCACTCCGCCGTGTGTAAGTAGTTGTCAGCAGATAATGTGCTTGTTGTCACTTGCACGGGTGAATACGTCGGCTTCTGTATTGGTTTGGTTTGCTCCAGGCTTAGGCTCGTGTTCGACAGAACAAGCGGTGAAATCTACGCACGACTAGATAGATAATAATACAACATCTTTGAGTACTGAGAAGAGGACACGCGATATTCAAATAGGTAACGATGATAAAATTTGCATGTGTATTCTCTGAAATGTGTATATATAGGCCTATACATATATTTCTGCATGCAGAAATTATAGAGGAATCAAAACCAAAACCTTTTAGGTACCTACCAGTAAAAAATGAGATTCTATTTGATTTTACAACACCGGTAAATATTACTCTGAATATTGTTTCAAACAATAAGTAAGTGTTATTATAATTATAATGATAAACTCAGATGATAATGATTAATAATAATAATAATAATGATGAAAATAATAATAATAATAACAATAATAATAATAATAATAATAATAATAATAATAATAATAATAATAATAATAATAATAATAATAATAATAATAATAATAATAATAATAAGAAGTATAATAATAATAATAAAAATAACAATAACAATAATAATATAATAATAATAATAATAATAATAATAATAATAATAATAATAATAATAATAATAATAATAATAATAATAATAAATATAACAATAATAATAATTATAATAATAATAATAATAATAATAATAATAATAATAATAATAATAATAATAATAATAATAATAATAATAATAATAATAATAATAATAATAATAATAATAATAATAATAATAACAATAATAATAATTAAAAAAACGCTACCAGGATGAAAAACACCGACCAAAACAAAGCATTGAAAGGAAGCCTATAGCAAGGCAACCGTAGATCACGCGGCTATCAAGTTAACGGCGACTGGCCGCACTATACAGCTCTCAAGTTGAGCGCGTCGCGACTATGCGGCGGCCTCAATAAGGTCGTGTGTGACCCACTAAACAGACACACATTCAAAAATATTAAAAACACCTCCGAAAATAATGTATCACAGTGTTGCACCGGAGTGCGTGCATTGTACAGTACTGTACAAGAGTGGTGCATTACTCTTGTCAACGCTGTACAGTGTACTAAAAAAAAGGGTGCATTACTCTTGTGTAGTCCTGTACAGGGCCGGACAAGAGAGATGCATCACTGTTTGGCGTACAGTCGTAGGAATATGCATTCACGATTGTATTGGGTTTTATGACTCATATTTTACAACTCATTTTACTAGTATAATTTTTTAAATTTATTTTACTGTTGTTTTGTTTTTTGTATTTTCTATAGTATTTTACAACTTTTCGATTGTATTCAAATAAGTACGATGACTGTAAAGAGCTTTTTAGCTCAAAGCTTGCACAATAAAGACTGCTATGTTACCTCATCATATTTAAAAAAAAAAAAACGCGGTTGCCATCAATTGCCAACTTAGTCACGAAGGTTTTTATTAAAATAAGTTATTAAAACAAGTGTTGTTTTGTTTAAAAAGAAATAAGGGGATATGAGAAGTCCCTGGACAGGTTTCAAAGGGGAAATTCTATTATTGCATCAATTTAAGAGGTTTGGGTGCGGCCAGAAAACCATTCTGAGCGTCTGGCGTGCAGTTCTTTCGTACTAAACAAACTACGTGCACAAAAATCCACATATTTCGGTTCTGTTGTGACCAAAACATAGAGCACTAAACTGCTGTTTTAGGTACGTTCAACTTTTGTAAGATTAATACACAGATTATGTTTTGGGAGTTCTAAACTTTCCTAATATTTTTTAATTTTTAGTCCCAGTTTAAAAATAGTTTGTGTCCAAACTATATTGAATTTGAACAAAAACTTGACTTTCGTTTAAGCACGGTATCGTTGTGAATATGTACTCAAAATATGAACATGATTAAATTAATAGTTTAGAAATGAGATGGGTAGTACGAGCGCTCTGCAAATCACACATTTGGCTCTGGTGAAGTTGGTCGTTTGGGAAAAAAGAGAGCGAACGTTACGTCCATGCAATGTTATTGCTATCTAATACCTTTTCAGGCTTGTATTTGTAATACGCAGTGGTTGTGTTTATAAGTTTATACTTCATGGATGCATCGAACATAGCCGCTCAGTCCTGCGATCAACGTCAGAAAGTTCACGAATTACTACTTTTAAACTTTAACGCGAGGGGCGGGTAAATTGTACACTTATGTTTAAATTATTGTTCTTATTTTCGCTACTCTTTGCAATTTCGAACGTATTTTGAAATATTAATCCGTTTGAGCTACTTTAAATTTCCCGCACGTTTTTGCGCGCGTGATGTTCGAAGACACCGCCCTGAGAAATTGGAGAACATGCGACGAGACTTGTGTCTTCTTTCAACGAGGTCCCATATCTATGTACCCAATCCAATAGGACACATGTTAGAGTGAGATGTGAGTGATCATTGTATCCATTCGCATGATAATAATAATAATTTTTGTTTCCGTAGAAATCCCTGAATACTATGCTCTGGATTATACCAACATTTCGCTAAAACTTATCCGGGTGGGCTGTAGATTGGTTGCAGACTAAGGCCCGGATTTTCAATCTGACGGTCCCTGATCTGCATAGGGTTTGTTGAGTTACAGTTTACGGAGCGTCAGTTAACGGCCCCGTTAACGACCCGTTAACTGATTGAAAAACCATTTTCACGAAAATATCAGTTATTTTATTCCTAAAGAAGCAGAAAATTTTAAAAGGATTCCTGACTAGTACATAGCCTATTAACTTATTCAATAAGTTCACTTCTGTCAAAGCGAACAACCTCATAGAACCGTCACTCAACGTCAATCTGTTCACTTAGCGCTGAACGAAGAAATGATCAAACAAGTATCAACAAGCTAACATTGTCAATAAAGTAACATTGCTTCTTCTTGTAGAAAGTAGGATTAGTTTTAAGTATAAATTGTTTATTTTTTTTATCAATTAAATATCAAAAGACTAAACTTGTAACAGGGCAACCACGAACAAGGATTCTTTACTTATGTGGTTGCCTTGATTAAATGATAACATATCTGGAAATAATATGTACCTGTAAATGTCTAATAAATTGAATTGAATTTGAACACCGCCTTCCTTCTACCTTCAACAAATTATCTTCCGATTTAACTCATCTTGATTTATTTTCCCCGCCGAATGTATTTCAAAATGATATCAAATTAGCCGTAAGCAGTCATTGTAAGACCTAACGTTTTGTTACTTGTGTTGTGTTGTTTTGTTTATTTTGTTTTGTTTTGTAAGTTGTTATACATTTCAATATAAACTGGCATTTGCTGTATTTGAAACTTTGAGAATAAATAACAAAAAAAATATCAATTCAATTGAAGTAGCGATAACGAAGTTGAGTGGCTGATTCGCTTTGCTCGCTCGCCATTATTACCTCGTCCGATACGAAACACTTGTACGTGTTCGTGTTCTTCGACGGACGGGGGAAATCATCTTTGAGGAGTGATATGTCAGAAGTTATGGGAAGTTGTGGAGTCGAATTCGTTCGTATGGTCGCCCCCCGCGGCTGTCGATGGCCTAGTATAGTGAGCAACGCAATGATGTATTCCCAGGATAGTCGGAGCTGAATACACATGTTTCACGCACGGCCGGAAGGTAACTATACAGACACACCTGATTCTCAAGATTTGAAGGAAGATGGAAGGTGCGTGTGCGGCTTCTCGGGTTGCTTTTATTTGACATTTTATTTTTCCCGGATTGCAGTTTCTAATTTTTTACAATCCTAATTTCCGTTTGAGCTGGGACCGTTAACAAATAAGTTTTTTCTTTTCTTTTTTCGTTTTCTTTTCTTCTTTCTTTTTTTTTCTATTCTTTTCTATATATATATATATATATATATATATATATATATATATATATATATATATATATATATATATATATATATATATATATTACCCTTTTCTCTCTTCCCTTTTTTTTAAACTTCTGTCATATTTATATTATTTAATATATAATGTATGCTTACTTGGTTTGCTTATTATTTAATTTCTCAATTCATTTTCACTGTGCTTGCTTTTTTACATAGTACAGTATAGTTTATTTTTTGTCATTCTTGCTATATGTTTTTTATGATTTTCATTATTATTAATTGTTTGCATAATTCTATTTATTGTCCTTCTTTGTGAATCAGTTCTATTACAAAATAGGATAGACAATAAAAAAAAATTACAAAAAATAGTGTGGTTTAACGCCCGAAGAAAATGCCTGCGTACACAACGCAGTATGCAGTGCACTATAAAGCACTAACACAGTGCACTAAACTAGTATAGTGTAGTGCCCAATGAAAGTGGCTGCGTACACAACGCAGTATGCAGTGCACTATAAATTACTAACACAGTGCACTAAACTAGTATAGTGTAGTACCCAATGAAAGTGGCTGCGTACACAACGCAATATGCAGTGCACTGAATGACCACCCAGCATGTCAGCACTATCACGCTCACTTTTATTGTAGTCTGTGCGCCTTGTTGGTTATTAATATGAGTTATTATGACGTTCTTGTATAAGTAGCGCGCATGCATGGAGGATGTCACGCACACGCACACGCACACGCACACGCAGTGTTACGATGGTATAGGCACACAGCCATTATTTTCATGACTCATTTACGATTCATCCATGCCCAAGACATTATTCGAACCTGGCTCCTACACCAACGCCTAATCGACCACGAGGCCACACATGTATACACAACTGTCTGCCATCAGAACTCACAATCTCATAAGATAATACTCGATTTAGGAAAATACCTAACATATATATATTTTTTTTTAAAAAAGGTTATTCTGTAAGATAATAATGTTATCAAACTATACCAGAATCCTATTACAAATCCCAATAAACATTAACAATACAAAAATTTACTTTTCATATACACAGTCACAGATTCGTGGCAGTCGTGGACATGTGCTTAATTTTTTTACGATACTTTTTGAAATTTTTGCTATCTGTAACAGTTGACAACTCAAATGTTCTGCACAATTTGAATTATATAAATGTAATTCAAAGTGGCTAATAAATACTATACTACACAATACTACGTCGACTACAACAGGGAAGCTACGTGTTGTTCTATGCCCTATTACAGAACCTATCGTGCACAACATTTCATCATGTCAAACACTCAACATACAAGCACGAAGACTGTCTACAAGTTGCATTGTAGCGAATAACATTGGCGCAAGTGTTGTTACATTGTTACACATTGTTACATTGTTCGGCCTACTCGATGTATATAACCATGGCCGCGACATTCAGGAAGACAACTGACAGGTGAGGTGAACGTCCTGAAAGCTTCCTTGCTATTCTAGAGAATACCTGAGCGTGAAGTTGTAAAGGTGGCGGCGGTCGTGGCCGCACAATGCAAGCGCAACAGGTAATACGCAACGCAAACGAACCCTTAATAGGGGGTAGATTCTTCGCGGTTCGCTGACCGCCAGGTAGAGGCCGACAGGTGATGGGCGTGTTACGTCATGGGGTCTATGAACTCGGTTGGGACGAATTTTGTCTTCCGTCTTTGCTAGGGAGGGGAGGGGAGGTTGGTATTTATATCAATAAAGAAGTTATCTGTATAAATAGAGAAATAAACAACATGAATTAATAGTTATTGAAGAGATTGTCTGAAATTTGTTGATACTAAATGTTTCAATCGAGAGGATAGTCATGCAAAGATATAACTAAAAAACGAATGGATTTATTGATTGGTTTTTGTGACTTGTGTCCTTAATAATATTTATTTGATGATGTTTCAGAATGCAAAATAAGAAAAATACAATGAAAAAGCAAGAACAAACAATACTTGTAGTTACATTAATCTAGAAAATTAATGGTCGTCCATTTGAACAACGCAACAACATTTTCGGTGGGGAATTTATTGTAGAGGTAGAACTAGAGGATTATTTCCAGTATAGTAAGGTTAGTAAATGTAAGTTAAAAACAAAATACATTTTTTTTTACTAAAAACCATTTTTGATTAATTTTGTTGTATGGAAATAGTCCTGATGTCAATAAGAATTTAATTATTCTCTCCAAACTGATTGATTCGTGCACGGGATTCGAACCCAGGGAGACTATTACGTTCAAAAGGTCAACACCCTCTAAGCTTACCTGTCTCCCCCCTCCCCCCTCCCCACCTCCTAGACATACCCTTACCGTGAGAGGCAACCTCACCTGTCGTCATAAAAATAACAAAAACTCGCCACATTTTTTAAGAGAATAAACCCACCTGAATCTCTGCTCGTCTGCGCAGCCGCATAAAACGGTATCCATTGTAAGCGCATTGTTGCCGCACGGTCGTATAGAACTGTACTCGTAGTGAACGCGCGCTTGTTTTTTGTTGCCCGCCCCGTATAAAACTGTACTTGTAGTAAGAGTTTTTTGCCGTCGTTCAAGAAGTACTTTACTTTAGTTACCGTTGCTATTGTAGACATTTCTATTCATTTTCTCGCGCAGACGTCACAACCTAACTCAATCCTTTTTACCTGTCGTGTCGCTCTTTGGTTAAAAAGTAAAATACAAGGAACGAGATCCTTTGGAAATCGGAATAGTATTATTTTATTGTATTTATTTTTATGATGCAAGTAGGTATCCAACTTCATTGTCAAATAAAGAAATAAAGAAATAAATAGAAACATAAATACGTCTGATATTGAAATCTCACCTAGTTAGTTAGGCCTGCGTTACACGGTCAAACTTTTTCATCCAACTCCTTGAATTCAAGGACAAAAGCGCATCAAAACAGTCAGTATGTAGTCAAATACAATAATAGGAATTATTTATTGATGCTTTTGTGTCCTTGAATTCAAGGAGTTGGATGAAAACGTTTGACCGTGTAACACAGTCTTTAGAAGAATTAATTTGGGTTGATGGACAAGATTATGCATTATGGTTATCAGCTACTGGTTGTCAAACCATGAACCCTTTGTTTTATGCAGAAAAGAATCAATTCATAATATTCCCTAGATCGCACTGTTATTTTGTCGTCTGTTAATAAAATATATTTTTCGTATTTTAGCTACATTTATTATTCTCATCTGATAATACTGAAATAAGTATTTTTTTAGAATAATATTTTCTTGTCAACACCAACAATGCTATAAGAATAAAATAGTTATGATACCTAATACTACCTTCACATTAATCGTAACATAGCTTATAGAGTTAGTTATAGCTACTATCTTTCAGAGTGTGGTTTTATAGAAATCAAAAATGATACAAATGAGATTTCTTTTTAGAATTTCTCGAAAACTTAAATTTTTTTTAGAGATAACAAATATTTACTAAAAAATTAAAATGTTCCAGTGTGTGCTGTTTATGTGCCATTAGAGTGCCATGTGTCTGCTATGTGTGTGCCATCTAGCGCTATATTATGTGAGTGCCAAAACAATGCCGTGTGAGTGTGAGTACCGCGCAAGTGCCATGTATGTGCCATGTGTATGTCTGTGTCTGCCATGTGAGTGCCATGTGTAAGTGCCATGTCTGTATACCGCCTCCAGCCAGTGCCATGTGCCATGTGTCTGTGTGTGTCTGCCATGTGTAAGTGCCATGTGTAAGTGCCATGACTGTATTCCACCTCCAGCCAGTGCCATGTATGTGCCATGTGTCTGTGTGTGTCTGCTATGTGAGTGCCATGTGTAAGTGCCATGTGTAAGTGCCATGTGTAAGTGCCATGTCTGTATACCGCCTCCAGCCAGTGCCATGTATGTGCCATGTGTCTGCGTGTGTCTGCTATGTGAGTGCCATTTGTAAGTGCCATGTGTAAGTGCCATGACTGTATACCGCCTCCAGCCAGTGCCATGTATGTGCCATGTGTCTGCGTGTGTCTGCTATGTGAGTGCCATGTGTAAGTGCCATATGTAAGTGCCATGTGTAAGTGCCATGACTGTTTACCGCCTCCAGCCAGTGCCATGTATGTGCCATGTGTCTGCGTGTGTCTGCTATGTGAGTGCCATGTGTAAGTGCCATATGTAAGTGCCGTGTAAGTGCCATGACTGTATACCGCCTCCAGCCAGTGCACTTCCCACAACTCGTCGCCGCCAAAACAACAATAAAAAAACAGTACAAATTTCTCCCTGAACTCGTCAGGTAGAGGCAAAGGTCGCTCGAAGGTGACAAGGCTATGTTGGCTGCATTGAACTTGAACTGGCCCTCGGGTCTGCTAACCTGTCCACTCCACTACTTTCTCTCGCTCCGTGCTTGCTTGCGTGTTATGCTGTGCAGACTTGGTTTAGCAGGCGCGCAACAATACACGGTCTTGCTTGCTTGCTTGCTTGCTTGCTTGCCTGCTTGCTTCCTTGCTTGCGTGTTATGCTTTGCAGACTCGGTTTAGCAGGCGCGCAAACAATACACGGTCTTGCTTGCTTGCTTGCTTGCTTGCTTGCTTGCTTGCTTGCTTGCTTGCTTGCGTGTTATGCTGTGCAGACTCGGTTTAGCAGGCGCGCAAACAATACACGGTCTTGCTTGCTTGTTTGCTTGCTTGCTTGCTTGCGTGTTATGCTTTGCAGACTCGGTTTAGCAGGCGCGCAAACAATACACGGTCTTGCTTGCTTGCTTGCTTGCTTGTTATGCTTTGCAGACTCGGTTTAGCAGGCGTGCAATAAAATAGCTACTTACACGGTCTTGCTTGCTTGCTTGCTTGTTTGCTTGCTTGCTTGCTTGCTTAGCAGCCGCGCGTAACAATGGCTCTGCGTTCTTTCCTTTGCGTCGCTCGACTCTCGTTGTTCCAGCAGACACACTTTGATGACGTAAAGGGGAGGACGTGGACTGCCTTTCGTCTGGCTTCTCCCCCTCGACCTATCCGGCTAGGGTGGCCCTACCAGAAGCATACGCTTCCGCCGGCATAGCTCTCGGGGTCACCAAAGCAGCAAACCTGCCCACCACGATAAGGTAGCAGTCCCTGGGCAGGGGCAGCTGTCGTCAAAAGGTGAAACAAAATCTTTGTGACGGGGGGAAAGGAGGGAGCGTTCAGATCGCAAAGACAGCCGCCATAAATGATAATGAGAAGATAAAACAGACTTCTTGAATGAAACTAATTATCACTAAAATATTCCTTGTGATATGAATGTTTCTGTTATCGAGTGAACAGCTAAGACAATGATGCGCGCGCATCCAATTCAGTGTTGTCTCGTACATGTGAACAAGGCTGTTCGCAGTGACTCTGAATACGATAGAGAAGTGTGTCATTCCGCCACGGAAGAAATCCTTTCTTTAGTCGAGGAAATGATTATAATTATGATCCCCTGTCGTCGGCTGCGGCTAATTATTACAGAGCGTTTTATCCTATACACGTCGGAAGAAATTCCTGACTCATTGTTTGACAATGCGGCTGATATAGGGAGTATTCTCGTGACGTCCAGCGGCCATTTTAGAGACCAAAATGTATGTTGACATCTGAGCTGTCAATTGAAGACGAATATGCATAAGGCTGGTCCACACAGATTTTTAAGACATAATGCATAAGGTTTTAAGACGTTGTTTTAAACAACAATGGAAACAACGTCTTAAAACTAAAACTTTGTGTGAACGCCAGTACGTGTTTCCTATGATCCAACTTTACGACTACGCGTTAAACCTTAAATCGTATGTCTTAAAAATCTGTGTGGACCAGCCTTTACCACAAAACATGACAATTTTAGCACGTATATCCCCCGATAAAGCTTACGGCAATGATTATTATAATTATGACATTGTTAACGATTAAATGAGTAATTTTTTTTTGATTGATTGCTATTTATTTTTCCATGCATAGCTGTTACATTTTACAATTGAGACAAAATGGTTTATGTTGCTTTCCTGTAATAAAAGCAAACCAAAGTTAGAGAAGAGTTGAATTTCAACCTAACGCCATTTGAAACATAGTAACAATGAACTAACAATCACATGACATTTTGGTATCCGATATGGCCGACAATTTAAAGGGACGAGGCGTGAACAGCTGACAATGAACACAACGTAATGTTCATTGTCATACGATCATTTGGCCACGATGAAAATCAGTTTACGTGTAATTTGTTTAATTGAGGAAACGAACATGAAAATTTGTTTATCAGTGCTAGAACGATATAAATAACTAAGCACAACAAATATTGAATAAATAAATAATTTGTATATTGCTTTGTGAAGTTAATTTAAATAACAACATGTTGACATAAAAGCCTATAAAGCAGATTTACGTTTGTTTACTTATTTATCGAAATTAAAAAATAAGACATTTCGTTGCAGGATACTAGAACCTAGATTAATTTCAACAATAAAAACATTTAAAAAAAAATCTATAAAAACACAGTCACTGAAGGAGCCTGTTGTCACTGCCACTGAACTGGATCAAGTAAGTTCTTTCATTCACTCTGAACTTGATTAAGTTCTGGATTAAGTTAAGTAGTTAAGTTCTTTCAGTCACTCTGTCTCTGCAACTATTGATCTGAAGATGAACTATGCAATTAGTCCGAAACGTCAGTTTGTAACTTGTGACAATTTGACGCGGAATATCCCGACAACCAAGAGATAATATTATGTTTACGATGTCATATGTGTTTGTGTTTACAACCTTAAATGTATTCGCTTGGGACGTAATGGAGGACGGATCAAACGGAATTATTAACAACATCGCAGAAAGCAACGTTGCCAAAGTTCCAAGACGCGTGAGAGAAATAGTCAAAGAAGAGTGATGCTTGGGCTCAACTGATATCTTGTCAGATGGGAATAGGAAATCATAAACCTTTTACGCATGTATGAGAACAGTGTGGATCTTTGTAAGGTAGAAGAAAAGTACGTTATTGAACCAAGAAAAATACCTTTAAGACATTTTACCTTATAAGGATTTCTTATTTCAATTTTGGAAAATTGCCATTGCAATTTTCCTGCACCATAGCAGAGATACATACGAAAAATTATTTTTGTTAGATATTATTAGTAATAAATTGTGACTTATATTTCTTTGATTACCATAACCTGCTTATTGTTCTACGGATGATATTGATTACGACGTGTTCGAACATGACTTGCCCTGTTGTTGGCTCGCGTCGCGAAACTTAACGCTTTCCTCGACAGATTAATCAGTTTGCCACAGTCGAGCGTGACGCGTGTTAAACCCTCAGGGATTAGGAATAATTCGTTTAATGTGTTTCTACTCGTCATCGTCCTCAAAGCATAGCAAGACGACAATACGAGTCCGCTGTGGAACTTCATGTCTTCGTTTTGCTAAGTCCCAGAATGCTGAGGATTCAAACAAGAATTAAAACATCTATCATTTTGTTCAATGTTACTAAAGTCAATTTCATTTCAAGAGAGTACCTGCTATAATAATTTGTGTTCACTTATTTAACTAAGCTTAGTCTTATTCTTTTCCAAAGAGGTTTTTTCAACTTTTTTTACTCATTGTATATTTGTATTATCCTTTAGAATTGCCTAACCTTTATGCTTTTGTCTCATTTTTATGTTAAAATGTTAAAAGTTATCCACTTAGGAAATTTTATGAAGAATGTATGTAATCTTGCTTGTTTATAATTTAATAAATTGTGTTTCATCTCCATCAAAAAAAATATTATGTAGAAAATACGTTTTTCTAAATATCTGTTCTCTCTTATTATTATTAAAATGTTTCATACACCTTTCGAATATAAAATATATCTATTACTTTAATTGTGTCCTTTACTATAAGCATTCATATTTATTATATTGTTTTCAGAAACTATTATTATTTTATTATTATTATATTTATGGCATGAACAACACTTATATTAGAACTCTTGAAAAATCGGTATCCAGATATAGGCTACCTAAGGTAAATGTAATAAATCAATAATAATAAAGTCAAGTTTATTAACGTGCTTAACACATTTAACTTCACTTGAAACTAATTACATGCTTAATTCTAGAATTTAATAATAACAAATCAAAAAACATTGTTCATTAATAATTAGTGAATCCAATACAGACGAAGGAATGCATGCATTCATTATGCATATGCCATTCAGTTTAAAACTAATTTACAAAATCAAAATAAGTAGTGATTCACGTAGTGTTGTGGTCCACCGCCAAAGTATTGTTAATATTATTACATCCATTATTATTATTATTTTTATTATTATTATTATTATTATTATTATTATTATTATTATTATTATTATTATTATTATTATTATTATTATTATTATTATTATTATTACTTTTATTATTATTATTATAATTATTATTATTATTATTATTACTATTATTATTATTATTATTATAATTATTATTATTATTATTATTATTATTATTATTATTATTATTATTATTATTATTATTATTATTATTATTATTATCCTATCCGTCACGTCTATTGGCTCCCGAATGTCACGCGCTCCGCACTACGTGCTACGTGCTACGTGCCTCGCCTACCCGATGCGCGATGGACCCCGGGCAGTGAGGCAAGTCGGGTCCACTTTCTCCGCGCGCTGACCCCCCCCCCCCCTCCCCCCCCCCCCTCTGCGTGACCTCCATACGACGACGCCGTGATTCGCACAGCCTAGTGCCAACATGGACATGCGTAGGGCCATGTCCTTGGGCTGGGTTACCCTCCCCCCCCCCCACGCATCCATGGTGAACTCCCTCCCGTGTGTGTATGTCTGCCCATCACGTGGTGGTACTCTCGGGCAGACATTTTTTTTTATGTATTTTTTTCCTCTTTTTGTACATTACACATTTGGATTTTATTCTTCATCATGCGGAAATTACCTGAACCAATAAACATAGGTTTGTTGCGGTTCAGGTTTACATATATAATCTACACTTTTTTATACAGTGTACATCGACTAAGATTAATTTTGATTGTAGAATTGAATGCCTTTAAGTAAACTAAACTAAACTTAATATTATACTAGTTCGTTTTTCATCTAAATTAAAAAATCAATTTTTTATATTTTAAATGCAAAATAAATATATTTGCGTCATCGACGAAAATAAATATTTATTTATTTATATATACTAGGTGTGATTGGTTTACTTATACTTTTGCACTGTCCCCTATGGTGCAGTAAACACTCCCGGTCGAGGTGGGTCTCTCCTCGTGGTGACCAGTGCCCGAAACGAGGGTTCTGGTGTATTTCTAGTTGTATGATATAACATATATCTTCAACTTCAACACATGTGGCCTTCATCATTCTCCTGCTCTTCATACTTTCTTACTTGTTCACAATTGACAGTACTCTTTGCGATCTACAAACTCACCAAACAACCCCTAATACCCCTTTACACAACCCCCCCCCCCCCCCCCCCCGTTATTTTGGAGTCTGATAAGCCACCGTCAACCAACCTAAAAAGACAAGTAACTTAAATTTCCAAAAATAGTTTCGAGCACGTCGTCGTAAGACGTAAACCATCAAACAATGAAATAATAATATATAATGGTAAACAATGCAAAAGTGCAAAAAGTTGAGGTAGGCCTAAATCAAACGATTATAATTAAACAAAAAAGCAAAAATGTATTCATTTATGTTCATATTTTCAATATATTTTTTCTTTCGTTCTTTGCCACCAATGCTATAATTGAGGCAGTAAAGATGACAAAACGCCTCATGATATATATGGCCTATCCAAGATTCGAACCTTAAGACCACGGTTTACTAGACCGACGCCTAATAGACCGCGGTTTACTAGACCTACGCCTAATCGACCGCGGCCAACTACGCTGGATTAATTATACTAAGTGTATGTGTTGTGTTGTAACCAGGAAATACATAACCTAGAACTCATTAGCGTAGTGATATAAAAGTACAATAAATAACAATGCATGATATAACCATGGACTTGTAACAGTTACTGGTATAACAGATGGGACATTGAGTATACATGGCTACAGTGGACCAACGACATAATTATAATACATAGTGATACTTTTAATCAGATAGTTTGGTTTCCTTGCTTTCTTGCACATGTTTGCATGACCCCGCCACCAAAGAGCTTATTCTGTTTTGAAATATATCTTCTACATTCTACATAAAGTTATTTGTTTAAAAATGTTTTTATTGCGATTGTTATTTCATTTATTTATATATTTGTTAATTATAAATTATGTATTAAGAACTAAAATAACAATGTTAACTATCACAATATTTGAAAGTATTTAAATCTATTGTTAAGATGATAAAATCAAAACCGCAGATATATGGATCACGTTTTCATTATCTTGAGGCGTTCTCAAGATACAATAAAATACCGTTAACCTTAACCCTGCGGAACCCAGTTTTTCTGGCTGTCATAAAATAGCTTTCATATTATCACGAAGTATAACAACATGTGGATTTCCTTGCGATTTTTGTGATCTTATGAATTTTTCTTTGTTCCAATCAATATTTACGATGTTCAAATGTTCTTAATTACGGGATGTTGTTAGACACCTTTCCAATTAAAAGAGCTTTCAAATAAATTAATATTAAAGGCTGGTCCACACAGATTTTTAAGACATAATGCATAAGGTTTTAAGACGTTGTTTTGAAAACAACAATGAAAACAACGTCTTAAAACTAAAACTTTGTGTGAACGCCAGAACGTGTTTCCTATGATCCAAATTTACGACTACGCGTTAAACCTTAAATCGTATGTCTTAAAAATCTGTGTGGACCAGCCTTTAGGGGACCAAAGTAACATTCATAAGAAAGAGGACTAAATTATCTAGGGGATAACATATTTTGTTTTACATTGTAACAGTTTTAATACATTTTAAGGCAATTTAAGCAGACAAAAATTGAATGTTCCGCAGGCTAGTTAGAGATCAGCACTAAGCACTAAGTAGTGTGAGCTGACCATTGCGGCATCAATCAAGGAGTAAATGTGGCGCGAGACTCGCTACAGATTCAAACAAAAACGTTCCTTCATCCGCGACCGAATTATTCGGCCACGTTTCCAGCGAAATCGAAACCGCAGCCGCGAGAATGAGGCGACAGCAAAAGTAAAGCTTTTAAAAACTAAAATAAAAACGACAACGTTTTTGTCACGTTTGTTGCTAAACAAATTCGATTCGCTTGAATAAAAACTGAGCGCGGGAACAATTATCGGTCGGCTAGAAACACTATTATAATTACTCAACGATATTGGTGTTTTTGTAACGTCCAGTTTACAGTTCTTGTGATGAAATTAGATTAAAAACAGGATTCAATTAAATTTTCAATTGAAGTTCTTTTCATTCTCATATATACGATGCAGTGAATACAGTACCATGCTACAAGCAAAGATTACAAAGGGAACAAAGATTATAAAATCATACAACCAACCCCTTATAATCTTTGCCACAAGCTTGTGATAGCACCTTAATTCATAGGTTTCACGTACGTCACATCTTTGCGCGTGGCGGCCACATTTGTGATCAAACTTTGACGTTGCCATGAAGAAACAATTGAAGGCTGTTGTGGTAGAACTAATAAATTCTTTGTTCTTTAAAATCCAGCCTGTTTTTGATATACAATTGATATGTGTGATAATTTCTTATTTTTGTAATAATTACGTTTACTTTTTAAATTCTAAATTAGGCTTATTCATTAAATTTGAATAGTATTTGTCAATGATCTAGGATTGGTCCTCATCAATTGTGTCGCAATCATGGCCGCTGTGACGTCACGTGGGAACTATGAATTGTGAAGCCCACTTAAGCCACTGCCTAGGCATTGCTGATAGTAATTATTTGATAGTATCTAATCTAATAAGTATCTTATATAATATCTCATATTTTCCAGTAGTGAAACTGTGTCTATGACCACATTAGTGATGACATCCATGTCTAAGCCGGGTTTCGAACCTTGAATGGAATGTTTGGACCGCGGTTTACTAGAAGAATGCCTAATCGGCCGTGGCCAACTGCGTCTTAAAACTTTGTAAAAGAAATTGAACTAGGCAATTCAAAATGAACATCCTACCCAGGGACTGCTACCTTATCGTGGTGGACAGGTTTGTGTGCTTTGCTGATCCCGAGAGCTATGACGGCGGAAGCGTATGCTTCTGGTAGGGCCACCCTAGCCGGACAGGTCGAGGGAGGGAAGTCAGACAAAATGCAGTCCACGTCCTCTCTTTCCCCTTTTCCTCCCCTTTACCTTTCCTGCAAACACCACCGCCGTCATATGATCATAGTTGTCGAGTACATCGACACTAGACCTTAAATAATAAAATAAATAACCAAAAATATATTTCTGACTGGTGATCATAGAAGGACGATTATTTTGTGATACGCGCACCAATAAATAAAAATAAAATAAAATTCACATTAAGAGTCTGTCTGTAACTGATTTGCAGTGGGGGACTTTAATTTAAAGTGACTAAACCAACCCTGTAGCCTGTAGGCTTCGAACACCATCAACGAGTGAGCGATAACCAATCAAAGATCGGTATTTCAAATTCGTAACGTATGAATCAGTGATTGGACAGTGCGAATACCTGCGGACAAATGCCAGAATCAACAAGACCGATTCAGAACAACTTTGAATTTATTGAGTGCTTCGTTGCAATATTTGAGATGCTCCGGCTCTAGTCTCGATAAGCCTCAATGCGTAAACTGCAGCGCTACGCCGCAGAACTAATCAATTGTTTCCATTGTAATCGTTGTTGAACGGTGGACAGTTCAATATTGACTCTACGTGGCCAATTGATTCCGATCAACCGTTATTCCCATCCCATGCAATGTCGGCAGTAAACATAATATACAAAAACCATAGTGTTACTTCCTTCTCCAGTATTGAAATATTTATTTCCACAGACAAAAACTCACCAAGAAACTGTTTAAATTAGTTTTTGGTACCACTAAGTTCTAACATTACCGTTTACTCAGTAGTAAATCCGAATAAAAACAACCAGATTTGAATGTATTAAAATTTATTTCGATGAAAGAAAAACTAGCTGATAAACGGGCCAGTTGCCCAGTCGAGTAAAGTATAGGATTTGTTTATGGCTGCTTTGGAGTTTGTTGTTCTTATGGAAAATAGAATGTAATAAAACAATAAATTTTATGTCTGTTGAGTGTGCATCTTTCACGAAACCAATAGACACAATATACGATTTTCATAATTGATTAGTGGGCCGTGATTACTTCTATCTCAGGGTCTTTGATAGATCAATGACAACAATGCTCAACAATAACCACTAGTTTTCAAATGTTATGTTTTTGTGCATTTTCCACTGTTGTGCATTGTTGTTATTGAAAATCTAGATGGCCGTGATTAATTCTATCTAAGGGTCCTTAATCAACTATGGAAAAGTTGTATGGAAACAGTTACTGTTTGAATGAGTTCTTGTCATTGATAGCACCGTAAATACTTTACGAAAGTTCCAATATTAACGCATAATAGTCAATAGTAAATCCCAAGATGATAATTTTTCCCCGTGAGAAAATAAATTAAATTTATGTCCTCGGAATGCACACGGAAACTCACAACCACAGCCTTTGTTACGGAACCGTTACGTCTTCTGGGATCGGAAACACATCGGCGGTGTGATAAAAACAAGATGGTTCATTTGTCTGGACCGTAACGGAAGATGAATACAAAGACATCCAACATAGACATTGTGTCCACTCAACTGACCGCCTGACCTAAATACTTCAACAAGTAAAAGTCAGGCTTGTTGACAGTCCTGACAATGTTTGGGCAAGATTGTGGGGTTTGGCCTTCCTTGGCTTTTGTGCGCTCGGGCTTGGGGGTCAAAACGAACGCAGCCCCGGTACTCCGTGCAAAAAGGACACATCGGCGTATCTAATTCACACGTTTGTGTCCTTATTTCATTGAAATTTGTATAGATATTTATTTTTAATACTGAATTGAATATTTTGTATTATTCTTTCAAAAATTTATCCCATTCTAAACATATGATATTTGGTTCTGATCGTTTCCAAAATAGAAGACTTATGTCGGTTTTGCGCTAATAAGAACTGAGCTGTTGGGGGAAAAAGGAAAAGTCAATATAACTCTGAAATGTCAAAGGAATATTGAGTCACAATAGTGTTGACCTTGGCCTCTGTTATGTTAAAGTCATGTTTGACAACTGCGATAACACAATATGGGGACAAATACGTTATTCTTCGGGGTAACAATTGGGCCGTTTCTCAATATTATACAGACTTCACTTTTAAACTGGCATGTTCCATAAATCAAATCAAATTAACTACAATAACATACTTGCGTTGTCTGGGACGATTGCCACCCACTATTTCATCCTGAGAGGACCTTTTCTCGGTAAATGGACACTAATTTAATCAGGGTAAATTATGTAACATTCCACATTAATGATTTAGTTTTTTTTATTTTTATTCTCAGCGACTGTCTATTGTTGTTTAAAATAAAATAAAATGCTCATGACATTTGACGGTACACGGTAATAGAGAGGGTATAACTATAAGACGTAATAGGGCATCTGGGTGGGGGGGGGGGGGGGGAGGGAGCCTTACCCGTTGCGTGCGCCATTATGAGAGATCAAATTTTTTAGAAAATTGCCAAATTAAAAGAGTGTCTGGACTTCAGATATAGATTTTAGTTATTTAGCTTCACACATCCCTTTATAATCATTATTCGTCAATCCAAGCCCCACGTCAGCCAACTACCTCTTGGCTTCCTACCTTCCACCTCTCACACTTCTTGTCAGACTCTTTCTTCAATCAAGGTTCGCCTCAGTCGATATTTATTTATTTTAACGCTTTAAACTCAAATAATTCAACTCTTTTATCAAACGATTAAAAACAAACATTTTATATACATAAATAAATAAATAAAATAATACATGTAAATAAAACGATGATATCCCCCTGAGTACCCTGAAGTCTTCACCCCCTAACGCTGTACTGTAATGTTCTAACCAAAAGCAACGGAGGGTGCAGTTAGCCCGAAACATAATAATTTTAAATTCATTGGTCGTGATTTTTTATATCTCGATACTCGAAACCTCCCTCTGACGTCAGCATCCAAGACAACCGAACGAACGTGTTGCTCCATGGACGGATGGAAGCGGACCCCAATAAACTCAACCGCTTCCGTCTCAGCCGAGATTTATGACATCATTCAACATCGACGGTTTTATGGCGCGAAAACATTCGGGGTTCCCAGGGCGAATGTGGCGACATCTTGCGTGGGATTCTGGGTCAAGGCTTTCGACTCGGTCTTTGTGCGCAAGATTTAGGGTTGTTTGGTTTCTTGTGGGGGTTGGGAACATTGGGGAGGCTGTCAACGCAATGCGCCCATTCAAACTTTGGACTTTGTTCTTGTGTTGGAATATGTTACAGCTTCTTCAGACGTTGGCAAATGACTGTATATTACAACAGTTTGAAAACTGGCTTACTATCAATCTCTGACTAAACTAAACGTCAGTGGAGATTGGAGAACAGTTCAACAAATATAAATTATAAGTGTACATGTATATACTTCAGTCACATATAAACAACTATACACTGTGCTTCAGTTGGTATAAAATATTGGCGACAAATACATTGGTAGTAACTTTTTTTTGTTTTTTAGTAACTAATAACAATAAGTTGGTGTTTAAAAATAGAGTAGGATACAGATTTTGAACAATGTGTTACACATACACATCATATATTACAAAATAGTTATTTCCTAGGTTTTCCTCAGTCACAAAGCGAATGCTAGGATTGAGTCATACTAACAGTAACAGCACTCGGGCATTCCTTCCCATTCCCAATACAGATACTGCAATACCTAGTTAGTCCCCTGAAGAGGGACATGGATTGTCTCTGGGCAGGTTTCATACGAAAAATTATTATTACGATTATGTTACAAAATATAAATACAAAGTCGTATCACCGACCCCACGATTGAAAATGTCTAATTGTCTAAATATTCTGTCGATAAGTTTTGTAAAAACAATCATTGTTTCTGCTTCGAATATCAATGGCGGAATGAGACCACCTGAGCGTGAAGTGTGATAACGTATTATCAGTCACGGATTGCGTGAGAGTCCGTCAATGTGGATAGAACTCGCAAGTACGAAGCTACGGCCAAAAACGAATATACGAAGAAGACATGCAGGAAGATGAAAAAGAACGAAATAAAAAGATTCACGTAAATAAGAAACAATAGAGGGATATTACAAACCAATTCAGGCATGGGAGTCGCAAGAGGTGGGGAAAGGGGGGGAAAGGGATGTAATTGATACTCCCTCTCCCCTAGATTTCATGAAAAATTAAAAGCATAACCATCTAACACATGTACATCTTGTGTATTCATTGATAAAATCGGTTAAAACGTGTTAAAAAGCCAAACAATTCCCTACAACCCCGGATGAATAGTGTTGTTTGTTGTTTCGTTTTGCAAGCCCCCACCCTCCCCTTCCCTGGAAAATATCCTGGTGGCGTCAATAAATCTACGGATTAAAACCACTCACGATAATGGTGATAAGGTTCGCGTATCTCAACCACAGTTTCAACCAAGATTGCTCCGCCATGACTTGAACCCACGACCTCGAGCCTGGCGTGTCCCAAGCGTCTACAATCTTCCCCTTGACAGAGCGAAGGAAGTAGATATATAGTCTGTCCACACGAGCCGATATGCGCCCTTCTACCGCTCATTGAGGTCTCCAGTTACAACAGTTTCAACCAAGATTGCTCCGCCACGACTTGAACCCACGACCATGAGCCTGGCGTGTTCCAAGCGTCCACAATCTTCCCGTTGACAGAGCGACGGAAGTGGTCTGTCCACGCGAAACGATACGCAGCCCTTCTACCGCGCATTGAGGTCTCCAGTTACAACAGTTTCAACCAAGATTGCTCCGCCACGACTTGAACCCACGACCACGCGCCTGGCGTGTTCCAAACGTCCACAATCTTCCCCTGACAGAGCGACGGAAGTAGATATATAGTCTGTCCACACGAGCAGATATGCTGCCCGGCTACCGCTCATAGAGGTCTCCAGTTACAACAGTTTCAAGTTCAACCAAGATTGCTCCGCCTCGACTTGAACCCACGACCATGAGTCTGGCGTGTCCCAAGCGTCTACAATCTTCCCCTTGACAGAGTACGGAAGTAGATATATAGTCTGTCCACGCGAGCCGATATGCAGCCCTTCTACCGCTCATTGAGGTCTCCAGTTACAACAGTTTCCACCAAGATTGCTCCGCTTCGTCTTGAACCCACGACCATGAGCCTGGCGTGTTCCAAGCGTCCACAATCTTCCCCTTGACAGAGCGACGGAAGTAGATATATAGTCTGTCCACACGAGCAGATATGCTGCCCGGCTACCGCTCATTGAGGTCTCCAGTTACAACAGTTTCAACCAAGATTGCTCCACTTTGTCTTGAACCCACGACCATGAGCCTGGCGTGTCCCAAGCGTCCACAATCTTCCCCTTGACAGAGCGACGGAAGTAGATATAGTCTGTCCACACGAGCCGATACGCTGCCCTTCTACCGCTCATTGAGGTCTCCAGTTACAACAGTTTCAACGAAGATTGCTCCGCCTCGACTTGAACCCACAACCATGAGCCTGGCGTGTCTCAAGCGTCCACAACCTTCCCCCTGACAGAGCGACGGAAGTAGATATATAGTCTGTCCACGCGAGCCGATACGCAGCCCGGCTACCGCTCATTGAGGTCTCCAGTTAAAACAGTTTCCACCAAGATTGCTCCGCTTCGTCTTGAACCCACGACCTCGAGCCTGGCGTGTCCCAAGCGTCCACAATCTTCCCCTTGACAGAGCGACGGAAGTAGATATATAGTCTGTCCACGCGAGCCGATACGCAGCCCGGCTACCGCTCATTGAGGTCTCCAGTTACAACAGTTTCAACCAAGATTGCCCCGCTTCATCTTGAACCCACAACCATGAGCCTGGCGTGTCCCAAGCGTCCACAATCTTCCCCTTGACAGAGCGACGGAAGTGGTATGTCCACGCGAGCCGATACGCAGCCCGGCTACCGCTCATTGAGCTCACCGGCCGAGGTGAACGCACTGATAGTGATAACCTTAGACTTGCATGCTCACAGATAGATAGCGCCTCACTGTTAGGACGCACGGAGGGTTGGCAATCACGCGCGCCAATGATAACGCGGCTTTATATACGGCTGTAGGGAAGAATAGCAGAAAACCATTGATATCACGTAGTTTAAAACAAGAAATAGCAAATGAATTATCTTTATCTACATACGAAACATAATCCTAGTCGAAATAAAACGTCTTCTACCCTCGTCCATGTGCGCAATAAGCTGCGCAGTGACCTGCACACATGTCGTATCGTGATAGCCGAGATAGCAGTGCTCTTCTCATTCTCATTATCATTCTTATCGGCCCTCTTTGCCACCTGAACGTCCACCAACCCCCAACGCCCCCTAAATGTATTCTTATAGGGAGTATTCACGTGACGTCACATCGGGCATATTAGAGGCCACCTATAGTACTATTTCAAGTTTCATTTAGCTGTCAATAGAAAACGAATAATATTGTTTACGGGAAAATACGAGAGTTTGAACACGTATATCCCCCGATAAAGTTTACGGAAATGATTATTTGTGCCATTGTAAACAACAAAAAGAGTGGCCAAAATAAGAGAGTCTATTCATGTTGCTTTTCAGTGATAATAGCAAACGAAAGTTGGAGAACAGTTGAACTTCAACCAAATGCCAGCTGAAACATAGCAACAATGAACTACCAATCACGTGTCATTGTGGCCTCCAGTATGGCAACCATGCGCAATATGTGAATACACCCTATTATGACGACAAAAGATTACTCAGTAATCTTTGATATGACCTAGCTCTCGAGTACGTCGTAAAACAACAATGCGAGCGTTGTGTGTGCGTACACGTTCAGTGCATGTGCTGTATATAGAGTATTATGTACAACGCATGCTCTGTACACAGTGAATGCAATGCATGTGCTGTATATATAGTGTGTGCAACGCATGCTCTGTATACAGTGAATGCGTCCTTGAGCGGGTGCCTTGTATACAGTGAATGCAATCCACCGCGCAAAGCATGTGTTGTATATAGTGTGTGAGTGTTATGTGCAACGCATGCTCTGTACACAGTGAATGCGTCCTTGAGCGGGTGCCTTGTACACACTGAATGCAATGCATGTGCTGTATACAGTGTGTGCAACGTATGCTCTGTACACAGTGAATGCGTCCTTGAGCGGGTGCCTTGTGTACACTGAATGCAATGCATGTGCTGTATACAGTGTGTTCAACGTATGCTCTGTACACAGTGAATGCGTCCTTGAGCGGGTGCCTTGTACACACTGAATGCAATGCATGTGCTGTATACAGTGTGTTCAACGTATGCTCTGTATACAGTGAATGCGTCCTTCAACGGGTGCCTTGTACACACTGAATGCAATGCATGTGCTGTATACAGTGTGTGCAATGCATGCTCTGTATACAGTGAATGCGTCCTTGAGCGGGTGCCTTGTACACACTGAATGCAATGCATGTGCTGTATACAGTGTGTGCAAAGCATGCTCTGTACACAGTGAATGCGTCCTTGAGCGGGTGCCTTGTACACACTGAATGCAATGCATGTGTTGTATACAGTGTGTGCAATGCATGCTCTGTACACAGTGAATGCGTCCTTGAGCGGGTGCCTTGTGTACACTGAATGCAATGCATGTGCTGTATACAGTGTGTGCAATGCATGCTCTGTATACAGTAAATGCGTCCTTGAGCGGGTGCCTTGTATACACTGAATGCAATGCATGTGCTGTATACAGTGTGTTCAACGTATGCTCTGTACACAGTGAATGCGTCCTTCAACGGGTGCCTTGTACACACTGAATGCAATGCATGTGCTGTATACAGTGTGTTCAACGTATGCTCTGTATACAGTGAATGCGTCCTTCAACGGGTGCCTTGTACACACTGAATGCAATGCATGTGCTGTATACAGTGTGTGCAATGCATGCTCTGTATACAGTGAATGCGTCCTTGAGCGGGTGCCTTGTACACACTGAATGCAATGCATGTGCTGTATACAGTGTGTGCAAAGCATGCTCTGTACACAGTGAATGCGTCCTTGAGCGGGTGCCCTGTACACACTGAATGCAATGCATGTGCTGTATACAGTGTGTGCAACGTATGCTCTGTACACAGTGAATGCGTCCTTGAGCGGGTGCCTTGTGTACACTGAATGCAATGCATGTGCTGTATACAGTGTGTGCAACGTATGCTCTGTATACAGTGAATGCGTCCTTCAACGGGTGCCTTGTACACACTGAATGCAATGCATGTGCTGTATACAGTGTGTTCAACGTATGCTCTGTATACAGTGAATGCGTCCTTCAGCGGGTGCCTTGTACACACTGAATGCAATGCATGTGCTGTATATATAGTGCGTATTATGTGCAAAGCATGCGCTGTATGGACTGAATGCAATCCATCGCGCAAAGCATGTGCTGTATATAGAGTGTTATGTGCAGCGCATGCTCTGTATACAGTGAATGGGTCCTTGAGCGGGTGCCTTGTATACAGTGAATGCAATCCTCCGCGCAAAGCATGTGCTGTATATAGAGTGTTATGTGCAACGTATGCTCTGTACACAGTGAATGCGTCCTTGAGCGGGTGCCTTGTGTTCAGTGGATGCAATGCATGTGCTGTAGGCCTATACAGTGTGTGCAATGCATGCTCTGTACACAGTGAATGCGTCCTTCAACGGGTGCCTTGCTCCCTTGCGCAAGGCAGGCTCGAGCGCGTTCTATACGATCCTACCTCTTCCTGGGTCATTCAACGTCCTTGTGACGTCACTACGCAAGTTCGCAACGTTTGTTTACAGCCGGTGTTACGTCATACGTCACACGTCTGTCTGTCTGTCTGTCTGTCGAGCGGGGCTCAAGGATTCTGTGACGGCCTAGCACACACATGTGCGCGACCACGTGTTACGTCATACGTCACAGGTCTGTCTGTCTGTCTGTCTGTCGAGCGGGGCTCAAGGATTCTGTGACGGCCTAGCACACACATGTGCGCGACCACGTGTTACGTCATACGTCACAGGTCTGTCTGTCTGTCTGTCTGTCGAGCGGGGCTCAAGGATTCTGTGACGGTCTAGCACACACATGTGCGCGACCACGTGTTACGTCATACGTCACAGGTCTGTCTGTCTGTCTGTCTGTCGAGCGGGGCTCAAGGATTCTGTGACGGCCTAGAACACACATCACATGTGCGCGACCACGTGCTCAGTACAATACAACAATACATAATACACAATACAACGCATCTTATTACATTATAATTAATAAATACATTTCAAAAATGTATATCATTATTGTTCAAATCAAATTAAACAAATAAACTTTTAAAATAATTGATTTCAATTTTAGGGACGCAACAGATTTTTAAGTCGGAAGGTCGCAGATTTGATTCCCACCCGGGGTAATCCTGACAGAAACATCTAATGTGTTTAATGTGAGCTGTGCCTCTTATACGGAAACAATGAGAATGTTAGTTGAGTTGTTTATAGCTAACATTATATTCTATAGCTAATGTGTAAACTATAAAAAAAAACTTTCAATGCACCAGTATAATCTACCGAGATAAGATTAAAATCTAGTTTATTTGTAAGTTTGTATATAAATGAAAATACTATTCAATGTAAATTTTATTATAAATAAATACATAGAAACGAGCATCGGATTTTGAAATAATTGGCAACTATCTAGAATAATCCGCGCTATAAAGACACTCGAGTCTGTGAAAAATGGAAATAAAGTGATGTAATACAAGAGTGCATGGGTAGTATTGAAGGCGTTCATGTAATGTTGATTGTAATGTCAGTTTTGTAATATGTCAGTTTAGTTTTTTTTATAACACCTAAAGGCTAAGATTTTTTTCATTTGGTGTTTTATTGAAATAAAATGTAGAGCCCACACCCTGTTTGAAAATCTTATTAGTTGATATCAACATTCATTTTTTGAAATTCATCTTGTGTTTGTTGTTGTTATTATTATTATTATTTTTACTATTATTATTATTATTATTATTATTATTATTATTATTATTATTTGTACTATTTTTATTATTATTATTATTATTATTATTATTATTATTATTATTATTATTATTATTATTATTATTATTATTAATATTATTATTATTATTATTATTATTATTATTATTATTATTATTATTATTATTATTATTATTATTATTATTATTATTATTATTATTATGACTATTATTAATTATGTTTTTTATTATGAAAAATAGATATTATTATGGACAATCATCTATATATAAAAAAAATACATATCGTAAATACCCCCCTCCCCCCCTCAACTCCAACCCTCTCTTATTGAAAGTTTAATTAGAAGCATTATAAATGTATTTTATTGATTAGTACGTTAGTTGGACTTCTAGTGGTCCTCCAATGTGTATGGGTCAGAAATCGATCAATATTTTTCTTCAATAAATGATTGAAAATACAAATTTCATATTATTAAATAACATGCGACGTACCTGTGGAATTAAAGTAAAAAAAAAATTAAAAATGTAATTCAAACTATTCCAAGTTTTGTAGCACAAATTTCAACATTGTAAGTCCAGTAGTCGTTTTGAGATGCAACAGACAGAAACTGTATATTTTTAGCGGTTTTAAAGTCGATAATCCAAGAACTCCAATCCAGACTTGACGAGACGTTTCGACAGAATCTTTTCCAGAAGGTGGTTAAGAAACAATTTGCAGCCGTGACAACCGTTTTGCAACAGTATTTAATGGGTCAAAACGAAGTGACTAAACGAAAAACTGTGTACGATATTTACACCGAGACGGCGGTAGAAAGAAAATCTCATTTACACGAGATTGCGGTAAAAAAACACCTAATCAGGATTGGCAGCGTCTAACGCAAACACGTTCGAGAACACAGATTACTTATTATTAGAGTTTGTGATTTGCAAAACCACGTGGTTCAACTACTTTAATTGGAAATTACAGATTTACCAATTATGATTACTAAGGCAAGGCAATTAAAAATTAAAAATACGAGCAAACACAATTTGATTGAGATATTCATGGCAAAAAGATTAAGGATTCCCAAGTTCCCAACCCTCTCAATTGAAAACATCGTCTCTAAACCATACAAGCATGTTAGAATTCAGATTTGTTTTCATTTTCTAACTAGCGGCTATTTTATTTACATTTTTCGTTGTTATTTTCATGTTGACGAAAGAAAATTACAATCCCAAGAAAATCGAATAGGTGAGGTCAATTGTAAAAAAGCCAATTGTGGTTTAAATTCACATATTCCTAAGCCGAACAAATGAAACAAATATATTGTTATTATGAAGAATAGAATAAGTATTATTATTTTTATGTTAGTATTATTATTTTATAATTATTATTACTACTTAGAAACAGCAAGCGCAACTGAGGGTGAGATTGGCAGGGTTGATGAGATGAGCCGTAAGGGTGATATCACAAGCAACTCCTGCTCCTGATAAAAATTACATCCTGTCCTGATAACAGGATCATTCCAATCTCTTCAGTCCACTCCACATCTTACTCCGACCTCTGAACAAACCATCCTTATAAAACCACTTTTAACACTCGCAATAACATTTTCAAAACGACACAAAATGACATAATCCGTCTTCCTCTAACAATACCGAGAACGCAGATTGGCAAACACGTCGAGTGGATATTCCCCACGCGTTGCAGCGTTACACTGATGACGTCATTGATATGTGACGTCTCAGATGATAAATAACACTACGTGTGACGTCATAGACGCCAGGCGGAAGAAAGAGAAACGACGTCGTATAGTCGAGAAAAGTCGCGAATTCTTGTGCAATATTTCGTCAGATTGGTCGCTCTACTGTTTACTGGGGCTATACAGATATTTATCACATTGCGTTGTATTCTTCTTGTGTTTTGGTTTATTCACAACGATTATTTACTGGAAATAAAAAATTATAAAATAAATATTTTTATCGTTTATGAAAATAAAATTTTGTTTAGAAGATTATAAAAATATGTGTATATATATTTATATTTTTTCTAGAACAATGTAAGAGTAAAATTGAGAGTTAATAAATAGTAACAAAGTAACATATAATTTAATTAACATAAATAATTACATGTTCGGGAAAAGATAACTACTAACCATATCTAAAAATGATTTTAGTAACTAGTGAACCAATTTACACTTGTGTATTAAAGCCTGATAATTTATAGTTACCCTTAATGTAAGTCAGATCAATACTAATTTAATAAATACAAAAATAAAAAAATATATTAAAAATAAAGTATTATTAAAAGGTAAATTCGGAAAGTTACAATTAAAAATTGAAATGTACTTTAACATCATTAGGGGCCAATATATCATTTCATAATTTTTTATTTTTTATTAAACAGAAGTTTCTACGTGACACTATTTTGCATTTACTTATTTAACAATAATAATATAATACTACTAAATGAACACTAGTCAAAACATTGAGCCTGTAACAGTATCTGTTGCAGTCAGTGTTCACGCCTGCGCAGACAGGCGGTCATCGTCACGTGATCTGTGACGTGACTGGTTCACTGACATCCAGCGAAAGTGTCGGAACAAGTGCGCCTAGTCCCCGTTGTTTCATTCCATTCCACCATCAACAACAACTTTATATAAAATGTGTGTCCAAAGACCGTGAAAAGAAAAAAACCACACTGCTACTCTACTCCTCGGCACTCAAGAATGCGTCCATTAAATCCACCTCCACACGTTAATTAAGCTCACAGTTAATACAATTAAATAAAACTTTCCCTCCGAAGCAATTAAAATAGTATACAATGTTGAGTGCGCGTGTTACCATGATATGAGCAGCATTATTATCACTATCTGAGCGATCTCAATTAGATCGCAAGTACTGATAAGGTTATTTGCATATAAGTAATCAGACATATAAATTTGCACAAAGCTCAGGACTGATTAAATGATTCGGTTTGAAGATCTTGGAATTTATCGTTGTGTTTTTAAATGAGGAATAAATAGATCATATTGAAACTTTCTTTTTCATCTTGTTGTGATTATTTTCGAATTAATTGTAATTTTAAATCCATTAGGTGAGTACACACACACATGTGCGTGTTTGTTTCGTGGTATAATTCATATGGGGAATTTGAATGTTAGATGTAACAAAATATAATATTTACATAAAAAAAATCGCGAAAAAGAAATAAATTTCAGTTTGAATAAATCTCCAGTCTAATTGATTTGTTGCCATACATGATACAAAACAAATATAGGAAAAATAAATGTCTGGTATAATATAAAAATTGTCTAGAGAAAAGACTACAGCCAGAACTACATTCGAACAGTTTTAAATTATTATTTAGTAATTACACGTCAATAATATTTACACCACATCTTAAAAGTGAAAACCGGGCTCAATTAGGTTCGTAGGAACTGAACACTGTTAAAAATATCCGTTATTACGATTGGCATTTCAATCTTAAATATCAACAAAACAAATTACAGGAAATTATGGACAATACTATCACCACATTCTTTTTAATCATTTCCATGTTAGGGCTCGTACAGTATTACATTTTATTTAGTAAGTAAGCATACTTAGTAAGTAACAGATCAGTCCAATCTGTTCAGGCCAATTGGTTTATTCCGAAATGGTCTTCCATCTGCTCAGTCCAATATGTACAGTTCAATATGTTCTTTAGAAAGTAAGCTTACACAGTATTACATTTTATTTAGTAAGTAAGCTTACTTACTAAATAAAATGTAATACTGTGCGAGCCCTTACATGGAGATGATTAAAATTTAAAAACGAATGTGGTGATAGAATTGTCCATATTTTTCTGTGATTTCAATCGTATTGAAAGACTAAGTTTCGTAGCAGTGGCTTATGTATCCGTTATGATGCAACACTTGGTAAGCACCTTCTTACAGTTAACCGTGATAAGTGAGTCCGGGTATTACCCGTATGGACGTATAACCCGGATCAAACTGATAATCACTGTTATTGCCTCATCAGAAGGAAGCAACGTTCAAGCTGTGGTTCAAGCTATGGTTCAAGCTGTGGTTCAAGCTATGGTTCAAGCTGTGGTTCAAACTTCTTTTGGGAATGTCCTCCCTTTATTAGTGTCGTATTCCAGGGCCGTAACTGGATATAAAAAAAATCACCCTGGTATGACAGGGTAAAGTACAATAGAGGGTATGGAAGGGGGGGGGGGGAGGCCCCCAGCCAATGAGGAAAATTTCTCGATTCTTGTATTGTGATTTGAATGTTTTAACGAGTTTTAAGAATTTTTTTTATAACATTTGTTACTGGTGACTGATGTGTCTGCAAGTCAAAATGGTCTACTCCTGATTTTTTACCCGGGTATTTACCCGGGTTACTAACGCTAGTTACAACCCTGGTCGTATTAGTAGCGTATACATGGGGACTGAGGAAGATACAGCCCCTACAAACTTCCCAGCTTTAATGATTTATCCCTACAAAATGATTGTAGGTAAATGTTAAAGATAACACTAATTAAACTAATTTTTAAGATATAATGAAGGATTAAGTCTGTAATTGTATTCCATATACTTGCTTTTAGTGTAATAAAAACCAAATAGCAATGATATATTCAGAGAATCTGGTGATATTATCATACTCAGCACATAACCTAGACTCCTCTAGAATTGCTTAAAACCTCGTCGAGGGTAGAACCAGTTTCGTGACAATATCACGTGATAATTCCACCCCTCACCCCAGTCTAATTTTCAGCATGATTTTATGGTTTTTTTCAAGACATTATCCCACTTTTATTATTTATTACTATTGGTAACACGAGCTCGATAATTTAAAAACTGAATAAAATAGGTCCAAGAAAATCACCCTGAAGAACTCCTTGAATAAAGTGTATCATTAACAATTTAACAGAAAAGTATGACCTACGCATTTTAAGCGGTTTGTGTAATTTAAAACACAATAAATTAAAATATCAGCAGTTTTGTGACTAGATTTCTTTTTCCCCTCTTTTATGTTTCCAAATAACCTTCTCTTCAGAGTTTCACAGCATATTTTCCACACATTGGGTGGTTGACAACTTTTTAGGAGGTTTCTAAACTGTCCTTAATTATTAAACCTTATTGATTATCTTCTTTCCATTGTTTTTCAAATGTTTATTGGATTATTTGGATCTGTATACGTTATTGCTTTTTTCTTATTTTTCTTGTATAATGTAAGTCTATTTCATTCTGTCGTGATCTTAATGCCAATGTTGGTCTTTAAACAAATGGCTAAAGACATTAGTTGATATCTCACCATTGTGGCCTAGTTGGGTTGTACTAGTGTACATTTTAGCTAAAGTTGGACTGTAAAGTAGTATAGCACTACTGACATGGTTGGTGCTGTTGGCCTACTTGCGTCGGGCTGTAAAGCAGTGTACACAGCCTCAGGTTGGACTGTGAAGCGGTATAGCACTACGTAGTGACATGCTTGTTGCTGGTGGCCTAGTAATCTTCTGAAGCGAACCAAAGCTCAATTGTTTATACTCGCTTTACAATAGACATAACCATTGTCCGGAAACCACCGCCAGCTATAAGATTAACCGCAGCGTTATATCGACAGGCGGGCAGGCGGTGACAGGTTCCAATACATCCAGTGGTGGAGTGTAGAGGCAGGGGCTTACACTCCCCCCCACAATAATTCACTCATAACGCGTCAAACAATACTTAACTGTTGTCTTTGTTTTTCAGAAATCCATAAAGTGATCATTGATTACAAGATAAAATATAAGCGAACTAATGCGTGGTTAAATAACTATTGAAGTATCCGATAATATTATTATTTCCATGGCAAACACCAATCAGAAGATTTGAAAGCGTCAGCTGGACCCAACATATTGAGTTGTAACTCATATGATCTAGCATAACTATAATCGAGATCAATTCAAGAGACATCCCGCAACAAAAATATAGCACACAGTTCCTACCGTCACCTACCGTCAATCGTTGTCGATCTTTGAGTATAGACCCTTTAGAAATACATACACAAATGACCTCGGACCTCGGTTTTGTCTCATTGTAAGTAAGCACAAGGTGCTACAGCTAAAAAAAACCAGCAGACAAGTACAATTTTTTAGTGTATATTACGATACATAACAAAAATAATTTTTGAAGGAATCTCTGCTGTGTAGTATACACCAGCCATTTTTTACGATTTGCCACATTTCAGGTGACTATATACATTAGGATTTTTGAATAGTTGGGAAGCAATGCCTAAGGGCTGTAAGTAGAACATAATCCCAATATTCATCCCGCTTTTCCTCCCCTTTCCGTTTACCTCCCCGCCCTTATACTGGCCCCTTTTATATAAAAACACCCCCCCCCCCTTCATATTTCACCCACTCATCGTCTCAATTATAGCCAAGTTGCAAAAATATGAGACGTTAAGTCCAAATGTCAATCAATCATCTTGTGACTGAGGCTGTGAGGCAACTCTCGGGAAAACCTCCAGTCAGGATTGCCGGTGAGCGGTATCGAACTGGCGACCTGCCGAATTACTCACGTTGAGCCACCTTTGTGTCCGTAATATAGGACAATACTAAAGTCTGGAGGCCACGCCCGTGAACGAGGCTGGCTCTTGAGTAGAACTAAACAATGTTGATCTACATTCACCTCTAGATTGAATCAACAAGTTTATTCTTAAGCCCATTGATTCACTCGCCTACTCTCTCGAGTATTTCTATTGGGCGCTGGCAAGAACGCAAGAATCATCTGCATACGTCACTAAGTAACACCACACTGTAGTCATGTTCCGTTTTAAGATAAAGAAAACACGAATGGCACTTTTGTGAGAGTATCAGGTCCGATACAAATCAAGAATAGTTTTATCATAAGATAACGGGAGGAACAACGATTGCAGAGACATTTTGTTCTTGACTCGAAGGTTTTAGAAAATTTATGTCTGGAAATCAGTTAATTATTTGGTATGAATTCTATAAACATTCAATACCTGCATACATAATTTGTGTAAATATGAGTTATAAATATTTACACAAATTATGTATTTATATGGGATTACATATATTTGGCTGCTTATATGCATTTATACAATCAAAACATTACGATTTTATATAAACTATACAATTTAGATGTGTTATTTCCTACATGTTTTTGTTTTTGATACATTGATATCGCCAAACATTTAAAATTTTGGTTTCGGTTTTGATTATTTCTTGTCCTCGACAACTATGATCATATGACGTCGGGGGTGTTTGGAGAAAAGAGACAAGAGGTGGTAACAGGGAGGAACAGGGAAAAGGGAGGATGTGGATTGCATTTCTTCTGGCTTCCACCCCTCGACCTGTCCGGCTAGGGTGCTCTACCAGAAGCATACGCTTCTGGCGGCATAGCTCTCGGGATCACCAGAGCACGCAAACCTAGCAGTCCCCGGGCAGGAACCTTTTGGTAAGGTTTTGAAAACGTGTGGCGTGTAGGTCATCTAGGCCAACAGACGTGTTGTTCTGTCTGTCTGTCTGTCTGTCTGTCTGGTGTGCTGGCAAACGATGACTGTCTACTCTAAACCTACACCCTCGCGCACGAGAGCAGCTCGTGGTGCTATTAGGGCCACGGAGTGGGCGGACAGAACGCGGCACGTAGCCTTATCCGTGTCGTCTGGTAGCTCGCATGGTCTAGCTTGTGATTTAACGACGTACTCGACGACTATGGTCATATGACGTAGGAGGAAAGAGACAAGTAGGACGTGGACTGCCTTTCGTCTGGCTTCTCCACTTCGACCCGTCCGGCTAGTGTGGCCCTACCAGAAGCATACGCTTCCGCTGGCATAGCTCTCGGGATCAACAAAGCACGCAAACCTGCCCACCACGATAAGGTAGCAGTCCCTGGGCAGGAGCATGGCCTAGAAATTGGGATACTCTATTACCGGTACATTCAAGGACACAGGAAAATATGCAGTCTGGTTTTCATACATACATTCTAAATTTTGAACTCAGTCCCAGAGTGAAATAGAAAAAACGCCTGAAATGAAATGAAATAAAAAATACATAACTTTATGTCCACCATAGTGGACAAGGGGAGCAAAAGGGGAGAAAACATGACTCCGATGTTAAAAAGAAACCCAACGGTGTGTATCATATCATATCTGAAGAACAATGGACCACACTGAAAAGTGTATATGATGTAAAAATAATAAAAAAGTATTTCGTAAGAATTAAGTCCTATATGATAAAAGTGTCTATAGTATTATAATCAGTACTGTTGTTTTGTTTGGTTTTCCAGAATGTGTTGAAAAAAATGTTGTGATTGAGTCTTGAAAGTAGGCTTTGGATATTTCACCCAAAGATCCACTCTGCCTGGTATTCACGGGAATGCAGTGGCAACTATGTGAGTACTAGTCCATGTCGTTTAACATTACCACTACCGTGCATCGGCAGCCTCAGATTCATTTTAGTTCTTTAATTTGTTTTAATGATATCCCAATCAAAAACGAGACCTATAAAACGCACAGGGTGGCAAACAATCGAATCATTTATACTTAAACTTTAATTGTTAGTTTATTTAACTAACTTTTAATTATATGAGTCCAAGTAATTAATTATCGAATTTCATTTAATTTTCTAAGTTAGGAATTTTAATCAATTAATATTGAAATAATTACATGCACCAAAAATTTGCTTTAACGATGTAATTGATCATTAGTGATCACTAAGAAATGAACACCTACAAAGTGAACGACAGAAAGGAATCTGGGGAGCGCTGCTAACCAAAGTGCGTAGCGAATGCACGATAAATAAAAATAATCGATAATCGATAAGATGACTCTATCGATCGATAATATCGAACGATAGTCAACCAAAAACATGAAACAATCTCTTCCAGATTTCGTGATATTACTACCCGAGTAACGATACAGTAACATTCCTTGGACACATCTGACGTGACACTGTTGAAAGTAATCACATATGAGGCCCGAGGCCCAGTATTTTGGCGGTGTCTTGAGTATTTCAACACTACCAATCCCTTGTCGTGGTGGGCAGGTTTGCTTGCTTTGACGATCCCAAGAGCTATGCCGGCGGAAGCGTATGCTTCTGGTAGGGCCACCCTAGCCGGACAGGTCGAGGTGGAGATGCCAAACGAAAAGCAGTCCACGTCCTCTCTTTTACGTCCTACTTGGTCCATTCCTCCAAACAACCCCTGCCATCATATGATCATAGTTGTAGAGTACGTCGTTAAACCACGTAAGACAACAATTAATCAAATCAAATCGAATCAACACTGCAAAGGCCCAAGAAGAACGAAATAATGCGTAACGAACACCCTTTTTTTTTTTAAAAAAAAAACAACATATATTCTTATTATTATCGATTATCGAAATTTCATTGAGTATCGAACGAATATATCGATTATCGAATGCATACCTAAACGCGCGGCAGTTTTATTTAGACATCGATGCGATAAGAATAGACATTGTTTCCCAAGCGACATCTGAGAGTGTTTGTCGCCAAGGCCGTGACATTGTTAGGAATATATTTCGGGAGTATTTCAACATGACGAAGAAAGTGATTGATGGAATATTATAATAAGTATATGACCTTGCCCGAAGGATATCATTTGTGTATGTTGAGAAACACAACATAACTGTACTTGATGTAGAGTGTTGTGCATAATTGCGGTCTACGTGAAGGGGTAACATGATTACTTATCTGGTACCTATTAGGAAGACATGCAGACAACATGTTGACACAATGTAATAGGACGGGGGTACATGAGAATTTGTGTCAGTTGAAACAGAGACAGTTCTGTTGAGTATTGTCTGACTGAGTTGGCAGAGGATGAGACTGACTGAGTACGCGTGTGTTCAGCTGTTACAGTAACACTTGTTGCGTGTTATGACTGTGAATTTGTGTCAGCTGAAACCGTCAGTTAAAGAGTAATGTCTGACTGGGTTGACTGAGGACGCATCTAACTGAGTCCGTCCTTGACTAAAGTAACGTATATTGTGTGTTATGATTGAGAATTTTGTCTCAGCTGAAACCGTCAGTTAATGAGTAATGTCTGACTGGGTTGACTGAGGATGCATCTGACTGAGTCCGTGCTTGATTATTGTGTGTTATGACTGAGAATTTGTGTCAGCTGAAACCGTCAGTTAATGAGTAATGTCTGACTGGGTTGACTGAGGATGCATCTGACTGAGTCCGTGCTTGATTATTGTGTGTTATGACTGTGAATTTGTGTCAGCTGAAACCGTCAGTTAATGAGTAATGTCTGACTGGGTTGACTGAGGATGCATCTGACTGAGTCCGTGCTTGATTATTGTGTGTTATGACTGAGAATTTGTGTCAGCTGAAACCGTCAGTTAATGAGTAATGTCTGACTGAGTTGACTGAGGATGCATCTGACTGAGTCCGTGCTTGATTATTGTGTGTTATGACTGAGAATTTGTGTCAGCTGATTCACGGGCGGTAAAAACTAGATTACAATGTAGCTGTTTCTTTATGGGTCTGGCACGCCTGGTTCACACCTTGTAGTTTAACACTTGCTTTCGTGGCGCAGTGTTACGTTACGGTGGCGCTTGCTTTGGCGCACGTGTGCGAGAAAGAGAGAGAGAGAGAGAGAGAGAGAGAGAGAGAGAGTGAGAAATATATATTGATCATGCAGGCATTAGTGTTAGTAATTTCGGAGGGCTATGAACATATACGATATATAAGATTAATTAAAATTGTCCCAACCCATTTTTTCATCTGTAACCTATTATCTTTTTTAACTATTTGACGAATAGATTTATTTGTAGTATTTCTTGTTTGAGTTTAGACTAATTTTTCTTACCTTCCCTTGGTTTAATTTGAAAGTACCCTTAACTTTAACAAAAGAGTCACATCAAGCTTCAGATTTAGCACTGATTTTTGGAATGTTATAGTTTTATACTTGGTAACTAACTAGGTTTTAACTGTTTGACTCCAAAATAATATTAATAATGTATTGTTTTTATATTATTTTAATTGTATTGTGTAATTTTTAGTAAGTGGTGGTAGTAAGTAATATCAATATTGAACGCAGTGTACGTAGGAACAAGTTAACAACGGGTTGGACCACGTTGTATGCATTAATAATGATAATAATTTTCCGTAGGAATCCTTGTTATAGGGTGTACTACACATAGCTTTCCTGATGAGCCTTTCATCAAGTGTGTGTTTGGATAGCTGGGAAGGAATGTCCGAGGGCTGGTAGTTAGATTCAATCCCAGCATTGCCGTAACGACTGAGGAAAACCTCGCAAAAAACCTTCAATCAGTATTCCCGGTAGCCGGAATCGAACCTGCAACCTCCCGAATTAAAGCCTCTCTATCGTTGTATGTAGATTAGCTTGGCGCGTGTGAAGGGGGCTGGGCACGAGGAATGGGCCCACCTAGTTACCACGTGCCACAAACCACCAGACAACATCTGAGGCTCTCAATTTCATGACTACATTAAGTCATTAGATCATCTTGACTGACTTCGTTGACTGTTCAACCATTGTTTGTATTGATCGAGTAAGTCACGCGTGAATAGTTCACACTGGGCATAAGGGTCATCTCATATGCTAGGATTGTTGGTTTGTTGTATTTGAGAGCCACATTAATATAGATACATTTTTTTAATCCCTTTTCCTCTCCCTTCCCCTTTCCTCATCGCCCTCTTCTTGCCCCTCAATTTCATTCACGCAGCCTCATATTTCATTTCATCTTCATATTTCACCCACTCATCGTCTCGATTATCCAAGTTGTAAAAAGAGACGTTAAGCCCAAATATCAATCAATCAATTAAATACTATGTTTGAGCGCCTGCAAAGATACATGTTATGATAAATTGATGGATTGATTATTAGTGTTTAACGACGTACTCTACAACCAGGTGATATGACGTCGGGGGGTGATTGGAGGAAAGGGGAGGACGTGGACTGCATTTCGTCTGGCTTCTCCCCCTCGACATGTCCGCTAGGCTAAGGTGCCCTAACAGAAGCATACGCTTCCGCCGGCATAGCTCTCGGGATCCCCAAAGCACACAAACCTGCTCACCACGATAAGGTAGCATCTTATGATGAATCTTGTAGTATTTTTGAAGAAACAATTTAAAAAAAAAAAAAAAAATACAAAACTACAGACAATGTGTAACAAATTACCTAAGTTAGTTGGTTGTGTAAGATAGTACTAGTAGGTAATGGTTTGCAGAGACGAAATCCCATTTAATCAATATCCATTGATTGATTGCTAAAATAGAATTGGTAAGTGACAATCATGTTGAGATAACTTCAGTTTGAAGTAGTGCTACTACCCAAGATCGCTGAGTAGACAGTACAAACTTCTCCAAAATTATATCATAAAAAACCAAGGGGGATTCCACTTCCAGAAAAAAAAAATCACCAAACTCACCATAATTTTTTGCAAACCAATAAAACTCCGAAACCGACCTTCGCAAAATCTCCGATCCGATCCGATCCCCGCCATAAAACGCCTAAAAGCCCCGTTAGGACGCGACGAAAACGAAACCGTCTAAAAAGCACGGCCGGCAGGATGGAATGAGAACAGGATGCATCTCGATCTAGGTGGCTGTGGCGGTGGTCTGGTCGGGTCCCGTTAGACCACGATGTAATCGACACTTCCTGAAAGTAAAACCGACCGACGCTAAGACTGCTTCTCGATGCGCCACGTCGTGACGTAATAGGGCTGGAATTATCTGTATCTGGTGCACGATTGGTTGAATCGATACATATTTGTGGCATATTTAGACAGTTTCATGTTCACATTAATCATCATCGACAAAGAGGGTAGTCGAGGCTCCAGGCTTGCGAAGGGTAGTCTCTACTTCAAAAACCGCAGAAAATGTACATTATTAAATTATATCTCAGGATTGCAACAAGAAATCGAAAATCTAAATGAGCAGCGCCCTGTGCTTTGGTAAGCCCTACAGACTGAATAAAATATTATAATCATTAGCGTAGTATTTTAATTATAATTCGATAATTAGTAATAAAATTAATTATTTATAAAAAAAACATACTGATTATAATGTAAGACACAACTTAGAGCATTCAATGTGTAGAGCTTACTAAACCACAGTGCGCTGTTGATTCAGATTTTCGATTTCGAAGACCATTCTTGTGATATAATTTAAAAATGAAAATTTTGTGCGGTTTTTGACGTAGAGGTATCCTTCCCTGTTAAGGGCGCAGAGCGAGGTAAGACCAAACTCAGTAATCTTTGGTAAGACCAAACTCCTTAATAACAACTCTAAGGTCTTTGGTATAAGACCACACAGCACTGGCCGTGTTCGACGAAGAGGGTAGTAGAGGCTACAGGCTGGGCTGTGAAGGTGAAATTGGCCCTCCCTAAGTAATTATATTTTCCTTGTAGAGTAACATAAGTCGGAAAGTGAAGAGTCAAATGTCCCCTTTTGTGTTGTCAGTATGCATCACAAGACAGCGTAAGAGATTCAGTAGTAATGTATATAAATAATAATGAATAGCCAGCCGGTGTTAGAGTTTGACCTGCCACTCAGTTTCAGTTCTTTAAAAAATGTATTGCTCTAATTAGGTAGCTGTGGCCCATTAAAAAGTTATCCTTTCATTAGTTTTGTAAATGTGTATTCAAACATACAGCATATAAAAAGACGAAACCAAGCCAAATTAACTTTATGAAGTGGGAAACTAGGATGAAGGAAGCATATAAAAACATATAGATTTATCAAAACGTCCTTCAAACTAAAAACAAATGTAGAGTGCGTACAACCACAAGAGGTTGGCTTACTTTGCTTTTTATGCTCCCTCAGATGTTTCTGTATGTTAAACAGAGATCAAGGTGCCCGCCCCGGGTTCTATTCCCAGACAGAATTCGATATTGTTGTTTCTGGGTTTTATTGTAATATTTCCACCTGAGAAAATATCTAATCTGGAAAATAACTGTTATTATTAAATTAATTAATTTAATATTAATATAAAATATACATTTTTTTTAACTCCACTATCAATAAACTTCATCATTATTATGTTCATATTAGCTCGTCAAGATACCTTATTTATATTGTATGGTTGAGTGGGTTTGAATCCCACATGTTATGTATTGTTCTGTGATTTGTGTAACTTAATCTATCACTCAGCAGTCACTCATTGTCTTGAAGTACTCATCATCATAATTCATATCAGCATCAGTATCATATGTCCTCCCATAACAATGACCCACGCGTCTTGAATAAATAATTAAAATACAGTTTCGTATTTGTTATAAGTTACAACTTATTTTCAGTGCTTCGTTACTATGACGTCTCCAAAGTCATCGTTTAAATATATAAATGTAACATTTACAATTACAGATAGTCAATTCATTATATATCATTTATCATACGTGTAGTAGCCAAATTCAGAAGTTAAAAAGCCCCAGCCCAAACCGGGAGTCGAACCCTTGACCTTTGGCATTGAAAGCATCAATAAACTCATATGACACAAATAACAAGGCTATAAGTATGATATATTGATAGTAGTATGATTTGTTATTAATTTTCTTTTACAGCGTATACTCCTCAGCGAGATCATGTGACATGGGCCGAACCAGATCCATAAAATATCGCCGGGGTCCTCGCAAGGGGAAACAAAATACATTTGGGGTCGTGGGGGATTCGTTGGCGTTTACGGTTTAGGTCGTAAAGCGGACATACAAAAAAATGCATCAAATGAGCAAGACCACGATAAATGAATAAAGTGATGATTCAAGATATACAGGGAAGTCCCATTTGCGGACATCGGTCACCACGAGAAGGAACCCTCCTAACCCGACGCATGTGATAGGCCTAAGCTAAATCGCACACATTCTCAAGACATCATAAAAGTCATCCCAACGCTTGTTGTATGCATGTTTTCTGATTCTCTAGTCGGCTCGTTGAAAGCTCTGTTATCTGTGGGATGAAAGCTTTAGTTCCTGGCTGTGATAAATCTATGCCCAGAAGTATTATTGCAGAATGTTCTCATCTGCCCGACAGCCGTCATAAAACCAGGGACAATACCGTTTATAAAACCATTCCTTACCGATAGGGTAGGATGGCTTCCGGGCTAATACGGTTTATTGAGGTTGCAGCAAGCGGGCGAATATGTCAGTTGCACACACAATGGGGCGGGGGGGGGGGGGGGGGAGGGAGGGGGATGGGATTACACAATACTTCAACACACCCTCCCCTCTTTCCCCTCCCTCCCACTAACACTCACTTCAACCAATGCTTCATCGTTGCGTCACGGCAATATAGCCCATCCCTCATAACAACCAAACATAACTGTTAATTAATCTTGTTGTAGACAGAAATATTTCATTTTGAGAACGAATTTAATGTATATGGTTGAAATGAAATTCAAATGCAATTTCAATTTAATAACAATATTACTTTATAATGTATGAATATAAATATGAAATGTATTCGAATGATGTTATAACATTAGATATACAAATATTTATAAATATATAAGCTGATATTATAAAATATTATATAAATTATATGTCAAGATGTTATAACAGTTTAAATGAAATAAGTAATCAGTTCAGTAGGATTTCTGCGGCACCTATTATGAACGATATTCATACAGTTACATACTTAACCATGTGAGCCAATTCTAATCGCTTTTGTTTTAAACTGATAAGCATCAAATAAATCACAATGAAACTATATTTAATTGCTTGCCACTAAATTCCCGTAATCATTAGAATTATTAAATTTTTTAATAACGTTTATCCATAATTACTACTTAACAAGATACGTAGATATAATTTACACAGTAAATTGGTTAAGTTTTGTAATGGTATTGTGATTTTTAGGATTGTTGGTGATTAGGAGTAATTTCAAGAATTCCTGATAGCGACTCGACCAAGAATAGCTTAGACTGTTAGTTTGGAATGATTACTCAAGTATACTTAAACTTAAATGGCACGAATAACAGCCAAGCATGTACCTTAACGTACGATATAATACATAAGTAAATCAAGGGTAGGACATAACGCGTATCTGCTCTAACAACTATGCACTCATTTTTCATCCAATATGGTTTTTGATCTTTTTGTCATCAACGTATGTTCCTTTCCTTGTTGATTTGTGTAGGCCTAAATAAGGTTGAGTCAAAAAATAATAGGAAAAGTGCAACAGGAGAAGTGTTAGAGTAAAGTATGTTCTGACTTGACTTTACTTACATCGAGCTGTGTAAATTACATCAGGAAGGGGGCGTCAGCCCAATGCCCCACCGTACGTGCCCCAGTGAATGCGCTCCAATGCTACAACACCACAAGGGACAGACAGACAGACAGACAGACAGACAGACAGACAGACAGACAGACAGTCCAATATGTCTATCATTCGTGACAAACAGAACGTACGCAATGTTTTCCCACATGTAGCGTGTCCTCATTATCTATTGGCACGTTGGCGGTGTATTAGCGACGTGCGTGCCCCTAGCGCGTGAGTCAGACTATACACACGTGCGAGCCCCTAGTGCGTGGGTCAGACTATACACACGTGCGAGCCCCTAGTGCGTGGGTCAGACTATACACACGTGCGAGCCCCTAGTGCGTGGGTCAGACTATACACACGTGCGTGTCCCTAGCGCGTGAGTCAGGCTATACACACGTGCGTGCCCCTAGCGCGTGAGTCAGACTATACACATGTGCGTGCTCCTAGCGCGTGAGTCAGACTATACACATGTGCGTGCTCCTAGCGCGTGAGTCAGGCTATACACACGTGCGTGCCCTTAGCGCGTGAGTCAGACTATACACACGTGCGAGAGCCCAGTTGTGTATTCGGATTTTGGATTCATAGGTTATGCGACGTCGGCCGATTCAGATCCAACAGACATCGCCGAGGCCGTCATAAGGGGAGTCCAGTTAGGGGGGTGAGGGTTTGAGGGTGAGAACGTTATAGTTTGGTGGACATTTGTCGTTAGTTGAGTCTATTTACTATAATATAAACGCTATATTTTGTGTTGCGATCTTACTGTATGGCGTGGGTACAAAATATTGAGAAGCTCTGTGTTATAGTTGAACGCCCTGGCAATATTATAGTTTACGACTACGCCACTTGGAAGGCCCTTAGTGCGTGCGTGGGACTATACCGCACGTGTGTGCTCCTTGCACATGAGTAAGACTATAGCGTGCGATCTGGTTACCCACTAAGGTTGTAAAACAAGCTTGGATGGGCCAATTAGACGGACGACTAAATTGTAGCTCAAGAAGTTGTTGTGTGCTTGTGTGAAGAAGACATACACGAAGGATGAGCCGATTGTGTTCTGTAGAGGTAAAGACAAATGATGATAACTGATGTAATCCTCCACAAGTGAATTGTTCACTCCTCATTGTATGAGACAGAAGTGCACGACGGGTGAAGATAGTCTACGTTGGATTTGATTTGATTGTTGTACGTACTCGACAGCTTAGGTCATGTGTTGACTACTTCTGATACGGATCCATTATACATCGCTGGGGTCATCATAAGGGAAGTCCAGCAAGGGAGGGCAGGGCCAAGTAGGTGAGAAGGGGGAGGAAAAGGTACAGGCTCTACTTTTATCGCCTCGTACGATTTGCAGAGTCGCCTTGGGTCTATCTACCCTGGACAAAGACGGGTCTCTTCATTGGAGATATACGCTGTTGTTGTTAGTATTTGGTGTTTTGCGACGTACTCGACAGCTAGGTCATACGACGTTGGTCGAATCAGATACTACCCAGACATACTATAGTGGGCATTTTCAAGTAAAGATGCATATCTAAATATTGTGTATTTATTATTTATAAGTAATGTAAAAATTAAAGACGATACCAAAATGTGTAGATTACCAAAAACAGAAAGAGAAATAACGTTGAGTATACATGTAATGAGTTTATAAAGAATCAAAACCGTTGTTACACGATTTCAAAATAAAAAATGAAATTTCTCACTTCTTGAAAACAAATTTAAAAGCGTTGGCATAACTTTGTAACCACACAAATTCTCTGATCAGGTGGGTCAAATTCTTTTGCAGAGCAGAAAGCTCTTAAAATGTTGCTATAGAAGAAATAAGAATCTAGAATTACGAAACCAAGACTGACTTATAGAATATTTAAGTAAAAACAACACGAATAGTAACTACGATCATAAACTAAAAAAAAAAAAAAAAAAAACAGTAAAAAGATTTTGTTTTTGATGTGTTATTGCTGCTCACGTGGTGTTTTTTTTATTTGAGATTATAGATGTCACGAGACTTGGGTTAAATGTATGTTCGTAAACACTGCAGATTACTGAAGGCTTGGGTGCCTAGCGAGTACATCTTCATATCTCAGCTACTAATTAACATAATTAGCACGCAAGATAAAGCAGGATACGTTAAGTGCCTAAGGCCCCCACTGGCACAATTTGACGCGTTACTAATGAGCTACTGAACACATTAACTGAATACTCTACCCGTCTGTTAACTTATAGCTTCGGCCGATGTTATATGGTTACAAGATGAGCCTACTATAACCATGTTTGCGATGCGCAGATAAATAAAAATATAAATGTTATGTATTTAGGTAGCGGAGGCCATAAACGTTGAAATACTTTTCGTGGCTGTCTGGTTGAGAAAACATTACTTGACGGCGAATACTGTTTGTAAATATTTAAATATATAACCGGAATAGTGTGTGTTTTACATGATATATTATCGATTAAATTACGTTGAGTTGAGATCTTTGGTTATTTATTATACAATTCTTACAATGTATTTCACACATAAATACATATTCTCTACTACATGATTTGATGCGTTTAACATTTATTTATTTTTGGTGATTCTAGACTATGTCCAAGACGTTTAAAATACGATGACCATAATAATAGAGCTTAATTTAAGAATATGATGTGTAAAGGTTTGCGATTCTGATCAGACCCATCAACGATAAAGACAATCTTCAGAGGTTTCATTATTTCTGCGGTATCTGTAACATCGGTTACCACGCACGACTGTAAATGAATTCTTCTACCTGACCAACTTAACAAAATGAATTCCATTAGCTATCTATAATAAATGATAAACCCACGGCTCTGAAAGTAAAACAGTTGTCATGGAATATCTTTACCAAGGCTCAGCTTTACCCTTTAGTAATACAGGACCAGCAAACGTTTACTAAAGAGTAAACCGGTTCCAGTCAACTGCTGTAACCATATTACCAGCACCGGAATAATTTTACCTATATTTTAACATTGTACAGATCAACAAAGAAATATTATTACTACACTAAGTAATAGTATAGGGTGGTCCAAAATGCAAGATAACAAAATAGTAATAGGGTGCTAGCCCCATAATACTATAGTATTAACATTAAACAGTATGTTAATAAAAACAAGTATCCATTTCATTATCACCTGATAATGGTACAGGGTGGTTCAAAAGGCCAAAAAGTAATAGGAAGCTAGCCCCATAATACTTCAATGCTGATATTAAAGGAGTATATTGATAAAAACAATAATTTACCTCATTATCACCTGATAAGGTACACGGTGGTTCAAAAGGCCAAATAGTAATAGGGTGCTAGCCCCATAATACTAGTGTTGATATTAAAGAAGTGTGTTAAAAAAACTTACATTTAACTCATTATCACCTGTTTAGGTTACAGGGTGGTTTAAAGAGCCAAATAGTAATAGAGTGCTAGCCCCATAATACTCCAGTGTTGATATTAAAGAAGTATGTTAATAAGAACAATCATTTAACTCATTATCACCTGATAAGGTCCAGGGTGGTACAAAAAACTAAATAGTAATAGGGTGCTAGCCCCATAATACTACAGTGTTGATATTAAAGAAGTTTGTTAATAAGAACAAACATTTAACTCATTATAACCAGATAAGGTACAGGGTGGTTCAAAAGGCCGAATAGTAATAGGGTGCTAGCCCCATAATACTACACTGTTGATATTAAAGAAGTATGTTAATAAGAACAATCATTTAACTCATTATCACCTGATAAGGTACAGGGTGGTACAAAAGGCTAAATAGTAATAGGGTGCTAGCCTCATAATACTACAGTGTTGATATTAAAGAAGTGTGTTCACAAAAACATACATTTAACTCATTATCACCTGATAACGCTACAGGGTGGTTCAAAAGGCCAAATAGTAATAGGGTTCTAGCCCCATAACACTACAGTGTTGATATTAAAGAAGTGTGTTAATAAAAACATGCATTAAACTCATTGTCACCTGATAAGGGTACAGGGTGGTTCAAAACGGAAAAAAGAAAAAGATACCTTGCCCCATAATACTTCAGTATTAAACAATAAATACATTCAACTAATTATCACCTGATAAGGTACCGGGTGGTTCAAAAGGCCAAATAGTAATAATGTTCTTGCCTCATAATACTAAAGTGTTGATATTAAAGAAGTATGTTAAAAAAAAATAATCATTAAACTCACAATCGACTGATAACGGTACAAGGTAGTTCAGAAGACCAAATAGTTAAAGGGTGCTAGCACCATAATACTACTAAAGTGAACATTAGACAGGATGTCATGAACATACATTTTTCAAAGTATCACCTGATAAGGTACAGGGTGGTTCAAAAGGCCACAGTAATAGACGCTAACCCCATAATACTGCTATAGTGAACATTAGACAGTATGTCATGAGTGACTCATGAGCATACATTTTTCAAAGTATCACCTGATTAGGTACAGGGTGGTCCAAAATGCCAAATAGTAATAGGGTGCTAGCCCCATAATACTACTATAGTGAACATTAGACAGTATGTCATAAACATACATTTTTCAAAGTATCACCTGATTAGTTACAAAGTGGTCTAAAAGGCCAAATAGTTATACGGTTCTAGCCCCATTATACTACTATAGTGAACATTAGACAGTATGTCATGAACATTCATTTTTAAAGTATCACCTGATTAGGTACAGGGTGGTCTAAAAGGCCAAATAGTTATATGGTTCTAGCCCCATTATACTACTATAGTGAACATTAGACAGTATGTCATGAACATTCATTTTTCAAAGTATCACCTGATTAGGTACAGGGTGGTCCAAAATGCCCAATAGTAATAGGGTGATAGCCCCATAATACTACTATAGCGAACATTAGACAGTATGTCATGAACATTCATTTTTCAAAGTATCACCTGATTAGGTACAGGGTGGTCCAAAATGCCCAATAGTAATAGGGTGATAGCCCCATAATACTACTATAGTGAACATAAGACAGTATGTCATGAACATTCATTTTTCAAAGTATCACCTGATTAGTTACCGGGTGGTCTAAAAGGCCAAATAATAATACGGTGCTAGCCCCATAATACTACTATAGCGAACATTAGACAGTATGTCACTCATGAACATTTATTTTTCAATGTATCACCTGATTAGTCACAGGGTGGTAAAAGGCCAAATAGTAATACGGTTCTAGCCCCATAATACTACTATAGCGAACATTAGACAGTATGTCACTCATGAACATTTATTTTTCAATGTATCACCTGATTAGTCACAGGGTGGTCTAAAAGGCCAAATAGTAATACGGTTCTAGCCCCATAATACTACTATAGCGAACATTAGACAGTATGTCATGAACATACATTTTTCAAAGTGTCACCTGGTTAGTTACAGGGTGGTCTAAAAGGCCAAATAGTAATACGGTTCTAGCCCCATAATACTACTATAGTGAACATTAGACAGTATGTCATGAACACACATTTTTCAAAGTATCGCCTGATAAGGTACAGGGTGGTTCAAAAGACCACAGTTATAGGGTGCTAGCCCCTTTAATACTGCTATAGTGAACATTAGACAGTATGCGATGAACATACATTTTTCAAAGTATCACCTGATTAGGTACAGGATGGTCCAAAAGGCAAAATAGTAATACGGTGCTAGCTCTATAATACTACAGTGATGATATTAAAGAAGAATGTTAATAAAAACCAATCATTAAAGTCATTACCATGTAATAAGGTTACAGGGTGGTTTAAAAGGCTAAATAGCAATAAGGTACTAGCCCCATAATACTACAGTGTGGATATTAACGAAGTATGTTAATAAAAACAATCATTAAGCTACAGGGTGGTTCAAAAGGTCAAATAGTAATAGGGTGCTAGCCCCATAATACTACAGTGTTGAACAATAAATACATTCAACTAAGTATCACCTGATAAGGTACAAGGTGGTTCAAAGGCCAAATAGTAATAGAGTGCTAGCCCCATAATACTACGAACAATAAATACGTTCAACTAATTATCACCTGATGAGGAACAAGGTGGTTCAAAGGCAAAATAGTAATAGGGTGCTAGCCCCATAATACTACAGTGTGGATATTCAAGAAGTATGTTAATAAAAACAATCGATTAACTCATTATCACCTGATAAGGGTACAGGATGGTTCAAAAGGTCAAATAGTAATAGGGTGCTAGCCCCCTAATACAACAGTGTGGATATTAAAGAAGTATGCTAATAAAAACAATCATTTAACTCATTACCACCTGACAAGGTACAGGGTGGTTCAAAAGATCAAATAGTAATAGAATGCTAGCCCCATAGTACTACAGTGTGGATATTAAAGAAGTGTGTTAATAAAAACAATCATTTAAACTTATTGTCACCTGATAAGGGTACAGGATGGTTCAAAGGGTCAAAAAGTAATAGGGTGCTAGCCTAGTAATGCTACAGTGTTGAACAATAAAAACAGTCAACTTATTGTCACCTGAAAAGTTACAGGGTGGTTCAAAAGGTCAAATAGTAATAGGGTGCTAGCCCAATAATACTACAGTGTTCAACAATAAATACATTAAACTTATTATCACCTGATAAGGTACAGGGTGGTTCAAAAGGTTTAAATAGTAATAGGGTGCTAGCCCAATAATACTACAGTGTTGAACAATAAATACATTCAACTTATTATCACCTGATAAGGGTACAGGGTGGTTGAAAAGGTCAATAGTAATAGGGTGCTAGCCCCATAATACTACAGTGTTGATACTAAAGAAGTATGTTAATAAAAACAAACATTTAACTCATTATCACCTGATAACGCTACAGGGTGGTTCAAAAGGCCAAATAGTAATAGGGTGCTAGCCCATTAATATTGCAGTGTTGATATTTTAAGAAGTATGTTAATAAAAACAAACAACTCATTATCACCTGATAAGGGTACATGGTGGTTCAAAAGGTCAAATAGTAATAGGGTGCTAGCCCAACAATACTACAGTGTTGATAATAAAGAAGTATGTTAATAAAACAAACATTTAACTCATTATCACCTGATAAGAACAGAGGGGTACAAAAGGTTAACTAGTCATGGGCTGTAAGCTCTATATTACCACAATATTGAACAAAAAACAGCACATTTATAAAAACATTTTCATTTCATTATAACCTGATAGGGTACAGAGTGGTTCAAATGGCTTAATAGTTAATAATAACCTGATTACTACGGAGCTTCTATTTTGGGACACCCTATACCATTATTAGGTAATGTGAATTTAGTATGTATCCGTATTCCGTATTAATAACGATATCTTAATTTTAACCTTATAGTGATATTAGGCTGGCACCGTATTCCTACGTATCATGTATTTTGGGACACCCGTTTACCATTATTTAGTGATGTGAATTAACTGTTTTTACGTATTAATTAAGATATCTTAATTTAAAACTTGTAGTAATATAAGACCAATCCCTGAACGTATATTATCTTTTGGGACACCCTATACTATTATCATGTAATGTGACTTAAGTTTATGTACGTATTAGTTACGATATCTTAGAATAAACCTTATAATAATATTAGGCCGGCACCTGATTACTACGTATCTTGTCTTTTGGGACACCCTATACCACCATCATGTGATGTAAATTCAGTGTATGTACGTATTTATTACGATATCTTAATTTAAACGTTTTAGTAATATTAGGCCGGTTCCTGATTACTACGTATCTTTTTTTTTGGGACACCCTATACCATTATCAGGTGATATTAATGAATTGTATGTACTTATTAATTACGATATCTTAATTTAAACCTTATAGTAATATTAGGCCGGCACATGATTACTACGTATTTTGTCTTTTGTGACACCCCATACCATTATCAGGTGATATTAATGAATTGTATCTACGTATTAATTACAAAATCGTAATTTAAACCTTATAGTAATATTAGGTCGGCACCTGATTACTACAGAGCTTGTCTTTTGGGACACCTTATACCATTATCAGGTGATATGAATGAATTGTATGTACGTATTAATAACGAAACCTTAATTTAAACCTTATAGTAATATTAGGTCGGCACCTTATTACTACGGAGCTTGTCTTTTGGGACACCCTATACCATTATCATGTGGTATGAATGAATTGTGTGTAGGTATTTTTTACGATACTTTACTTATAAACTGTTAGTAATATAAGGCCGGCACCTGAATAGTACTTATCTTCTTTTTGGAACACCCTGTACCCTAATCAGGCGATATTGAGTAAACTGTATCTACGTATTTAGTAATAAGGTCATCACTGGATTACTACGGCCGATCTCTTTTCGATCACCCTATACCGTTATTAATTCCAATATAACTACGATACCTGACAATAGTATTGTTGTTCCGGTGTATTATTACTATCCGTGTGTTTAAAGATAGTTAAAACTATTCTATACATAGTAATACTGTTCCAGCTGCAATTCGGCTTCTAGTAATGTGGGACCAGCACACGTTAACTACTCGGTAATGTCGGGCCGGAACAGTATTACTACAGTAAACGTATTCCGGTGGTAATACTATTCCGTTACACCGTGATGCTATGTGAGTCACGCCCCGGCCTATTTCCGTTCCGCAGCGATCTCAGCATCATCTAACATGGAGACTCCAACGCGCGGGTAGAACAGCTTCCGGCGTCATCTCAGCATCATTTAACATGGAGACTCCAACGCGTGGGTAGAACAGCTTCCGGCGTCATCTCAGCATCATTTAACATGGAGACTCCAACGCGTGGGTAGAACAGCTTCCGGCGTCATCTCAGCATCATTTAACATGGAGACTCCAACGCGCGGGTAGAACAGCTTCCGGCGTCATCTCAGCATCATCTAACATGGAGACTCCAACGCGCGGGTAGAACAGCTTCCGGCGTCATCTCAGCATCATCTAACATAGAGACTCCAACGCGCGGGTAGAACAGCTTCCGGCGTCATCTCAGCATCATTTAACATGGAGACTCCAACGCGTGGGTAGAACAGCTTCCGGCGTCATCTCAGCATCATTTAACATGGAGACTCCAACGCGTGGGCAGAACAGCTTCCGGCGTCATCTCAGCATCCAACGCGCGGGTAGAACAGCTTCCGGCATCATCTCAGCATCATTTAACATGGAGACTCCAACGCGCGGGTAGAACAGCTTCCGGCATCATCTCAGCATCATTTAACATGGAGACTCCAACGCGCGGGTAGAACAGCTTCCGGCATCATCTCAGCATCATTTAACATGGAGACTCCAACGCGCGGGTAGAACATCTTCCGGCGTCATCTCAGCATCATTTAACATGGAGACTCCGACGCGTGGGTAGAACAGCTTCCGGCGTCATCTCAGCATCATTTAACATGGAGACTCCAACGCGCGGGTAGAACAGCTTCCGGCGTCATCTCAGCATCATTTAACATGGAGACTCCAACGCGCGGGTAGAACAGCTTCCGGCGTCATCTCAGCATCATTTATCATGGAGACTCCAACGCGCGGGTAGAACAGCTTCCGACGTCATCTCAGCATCATTTAACATGGAGACTCCAACGCGCGGGTAGAACAGCTTCCGGCGTCATCTCAGCATCATTTAACATGGAGACTCCAACGCGCGGGTAGAACAGCTTCCGGCGTCATCTCAGCATTATTTAACAGGGAGACTCCAACGCGCAGGTAAAACAGCTTCCGGCGTCAGCTCAGCAATGGTTACACATTCAACACCTGTTGAAGTTGCGGGCATCACATTTTACAATAATTTCTGAATTCAATTTAAGTATAAAACTTCTTCGTGAAAACATAATAATTTTTAAAGAAAACATTCATCGAATCATCGTAAAAATATAACGGTACATTACAAAAATTAAATTAGAATGAAAATTGTTTTTGAAATTTGACTTTGTTGTTATTTCTCTTGTATTTCTCCACCACGTTGTTTTCACGGCCATTTTTATGTTAACTGTACCTTGACTGTACCTTTGCCCTTTATATTTATGACAGTTTACCTGGAACTATTACCATGTTTTGTGTCAGAAGAAGTACGGAAACTGTGCATTATTTGTGATGATAATTTCATTATAAATAGATGGCACATCTCTATAAGTGTATACATACGTACGATCTGGTAACAAACGAGAAATTTATCTGATTTCAGTTCAGTATTTATCACTAATTAATTGGTTTAACTGTTTGCGCATATCTGTTAATGCACTTTTACCGTAAGACTAAAAACTACCGTAGGTTGAAAGTAATTAGAGCTTTAACGTGGGCTAAGTTGCTGGTACCCAGTACCCACTGGCCATTGCGCTATCTCGCGCTATCACCCATGTGCTCAAAACACAACTGATAAAACAGTTGTTTTAAAAAGTTAGGCATTCCGCTGTGCGCCCGTGAATTGTGGATTCATTCTTGAGTTTTAAACCTCGTTTTCTCTAAAGTAGGAGGATAATGATTTGAAAATATGCACACATTATGTCAAGTTAGTTGTAAAACTAATAAAGCCTTACAGATATTCACTGATAATATTCTGTCTTTCAAGAAATGCAATTTCTTCGTTTAAGCATTACTGTAATTGAAAATGTATCCGTTTGATTGAGAGTTATTTTTTTATGTGACAGAAAGACAATTTTAATTAATTTCTGTTTTTATAAAATGTGTCACGCAAGAATTGACTGTGGTATTTATTTTAAATCTGAACTGCTAAAAAATTTAATATTACAAAACGCTAGAATATGGTGCTTTTAAAATTTAGTATAGAAGAAGTTTCAGAATGTTTAATATAAATTCACTTTGCACATAATTTAGAACTGGGTTTCAAAATTGAAGAGTTCTATACTGAAAATTGAATGCAAGTTGACATACCATAAATCTATAATGGTTTTGTTCAGAGTTCACTCTACGATAGTAAAAAACGTCAAAACTACAAAAAAAAAAAGTAAAACGCTGATATAAAAAATATCTCTCAGCCACTATAATCTACAAGTGTTTTACAAGAGAATAAATCTAACTCACAATTGTGAAGAATACATATTGACATTCAAAATAGTTTTTCCAAAAATGGGGATAAAAACACACTGATCCATTTCCCAACCCGAATCGTTTTAAAACACGTAAAAAGAAAAACATGCAAAGTCTAAGAATCTTATTTAATCACCACTATAACGACATTGCCCACGTAGCGAAACACATCACTAGCACCCGCGTAATTATAATAATTTGGCACTCCCAATTAAAAATGTAACTGTCTATTACGGGTGTTACAATTTTATAATAAATAAAATAAACGAATCAAATGTTCTGATCAAGATCACGCATACATAGTAAGTTAACTGTATTTCCACCGTCTCAGTAGTTTGAACGGTCACATTTCCTATTTCACTTATTTACTGATTCCAAGTGTCTGCCTGGTGTTTAGTGACATGACATGACACGCACGGGACGGTCAACCGGTTATACTCAATATCGCAGGGAGTTTTTAGTAGACAAGACAGATCAGATCTTGAGATACCCTCTATTATGCAATGTGTGCCATAGACTTCAAGTTCTTGAGTAGCTATACCACTTATGTAACCGATAGGAGGTTGATAAACATCACACCACGCAGCAGAGTCGTACCCTAAACGATCACAGTAAAAAACTTTTCACTCTTTACTTGTTTCTCCGTGTGACATCAACGCGAAAAGTATCGTAAGTTATCGTACTCTTCTTCAATGACGGCCAAATAAGCTCTTTGCTCTAAACGATTCATCCTACTATGGAGGTACTATTATAAATCCATGATCCTACCTCACACCTCCAACCACGACCCGGCAAAACACCTTTGATGCCCATATTTAGAACGAGTGTATAGGAAACAATACTAGTTACCATTAAACGGACAAGTACACTGGTACGCTACATACCTCGGGGTTCACCACGGGGTCACGACGCTACGCTTGTAATTTATACCCTAAACGGGGTCAAATTCTTTAAGACAAGTCTCCTACAAAAATGTATTGAAAATCGTGCTCGGCTATCAAAATGCCTGAGCTTGAGGGCTTCATCGTGTTTAGTTTGATAAATAACAAGTGCGAACTATTTCAGCAATCTAGAGCGTGCAACATAACCAGGAATCAGAATTAGTTAAACATTTTAATTTTAACGTTTGTGGGATTTTATTGACAATTTGTTTGATTTTTAAAAAGGTATTTTAATTTTTGGAAATTTTAGTTTTTCCCTAATATTAAAACTTAAAATAACTGATTTTGATGTTCGTTCTTGTTTGCTAGGTCTACATTAAGTCTTCTTGATCCAAGTAAACACTTAGACAATAAGCGCGGTAGATTCTCATGAGAGAAAACTAGCAACCACCAATCCCAAAATAAATGCATATAGTATTTGTTTCAGATCCTTGAATATTTTCATAATTCAACTATAGGTCTACACATAATCAATTATTAACCTTCTGAATTTGATGCATGAAGTTGTCAAGTCACAAGTTTACTAAAATCATCGCATATGAGAAACCAAAGAATTCAAAAATACTAATTGATTTTCTGGCAATGTAAATTAGATCACGAGGCTTTAGTTCGTTAGTTAAGTTGGTATTTGGTGTTTTACGAGGTACTCGACAGTAAGGTAGATCCATTTCACGTCGCCGAGGTCGTCATAAGGGACTCCAAAAAGAGGGGTTGAGGATTAACGAGTTTAAAGGGGTGTGGGCGTTTGGTGGGCATTTCGAGTTTTACCTATTCCAGATTACCACCTACTATACAAAGCTCAATGCTTAGGTATGTTATAGATGGTAGTTAAAAACAACCAGAATTCGAGTAATGACGAATAAAAGTTTTGGTAAAACATTGGCAACCTTGGAAATCAAATCCGCAACCACTTACACTCCAATCCAGTTCGTATAATTAGTCATCTGTGCTTCCACTATTCGCACTGTTGCCAATATTACATCGATCAATAACTAACCAACGCACCTTACTGCAGAAATGGTGCCAATGACTGTTAACAGTTTAGAGACTACTAACTTACTAGACACTTACTGACATGTACGTTGCTTACCGCACAACGGACCAGTGCCTAAATGTATGTGTATTGGTGTATTAGTGTCTACTTTTACAGGATTCTTGTAGGACAGCTGTTGTAGTTTTAATGTAAACAAAGAGTGTACGGAAATGAGTGAATTAGGCTATTTTACTGGTACGGAAGGAATGTCCAAGGACTGAAACTTCAGTCATCATGCACGATGTTCTAGTGATGGGAATCGAACCCATGTCCGAAGGAGACAACGTCTAAGAGAGCCACGTTACCACTCCAAGTAATCTAACGTCTTCGGATGTAGTGACTGGTGCATAGTGCCTGATGGTGCCTTTAGATCATATTGTGGATATAGTGCCTACAGTACCTAGTGCCTATAGATCATGTTGTGGATATAGTGCCTAGTGCCTATAGTGCCTGGTGCATAGTGCCTGGTGGTGCTTATAGATCATGTTGTGGATATAGTGCCTAGTGCCTATAGTGCCTGTACTAGTGCCTATAGTGTCTGGTGCATAGTGCCTGATGGTGCCTATAGATCATATAGTGCCTACAGTGCCTAGTGCCTATAGTGCCTGTGCTAGTGCCTATAGTGTCTGGTGCATAGTGCCTGATGGTGCCTATAGATCATGTTGTGGATATAGTGCCTAGTGCCTATAGTGCCTGGTGCATAGTGCCTGGTGGTGCTTATAGATCATGTTGTGGATATAGTGCCTAGTGCCTATAGTGCCTGTACTAGTGCCTATAGTGTCTGGTGCATAGTGCCTGATGGTGCCTATAGATCATATTGTGGATATAGTGCCTAGTGCCTATAGTGCCTGTACTAGTGCAGCGTCATGCTTCGCGCCCAGCCAGCGACCACAGCTACCGAGCCTCGACGTCTTCAAATGTAGGTTAATGTTTCCCCCACCTGACAGCCCCCCTCCCCTCCCCCCCCCCTCGCTCGCGCGGGCCCGCATCGAGGGCCAGTGCGGTTATTCGTAACCAAGTGCTATACAAGTGCGGAGGCCTTGAACGAGGGGTGGATTCGGCGCCGTCAAGGATAATACGAAACCTTTACCAATGTGACAGTTATTATTATTTTAAATTCACAAGTGAACTATTTTTATTATTATTATTTTAGTGCATTTGTGTGTGTGTGATATTTTAATATATTTATGTGGTTTACGTCGACAATACTATTGTGAATTATTGGACTGCTTTTGAAACACGGTGTCGAAAAGGACTTTTTTAACACAGCAAGGATACCAAAATTGCTTTAAATATCTGTAAATGTCCTGAAAGTGAGTGACTGTGATAAGACGATGAGTTTAGGGACAGTTCGGCCGAGAGATCAGATGCGTTGAGGGAGTTTAACGAACGGGAAGAAACGAACGGAAACAGTTTCGAACTTACCGCCTTTATTAAGAGACCTTCGACCTTCATCCTAACAGTGCAATCTGAGTGATGTTTTATGGATACTTTTCGAATGAAAACTTTGTTATCTTGAGTGACAGATTTACTCCACGAGCAAAATACAAAATCTGAACGAGTGTCTGTCTGTCTTCGTATTGTTCGCTCTGTGAATACCTAACGTACAGTTAGGCCCTCGACAGAAACAGTCCTGACCACGGTTGGATCTATTATTAGACTGACATTTGCAACCGAAGGCCGCGACAAGTGTGTGTCCTTCCGTGTTCAACAGTGGTTTTAGATCATCATCAATCACAGCAATTGGATTTTAATCATCACGACGACGCAAAACCGAAGAACGAATTGGATTTATCAAGACTTCAACCAGAGATTTGGTACACCGTGAGTTAAAAGGAATTAAATATCCCATTTATTCGTTGTTTACGAAATGAAACTCTTTTAGAATGAAAAAACCCCTAAGACTCCTTATTTTTTTAGGTTTAAAATTATTCTAAATTATTGCGATGACTATGGGTGGGCGCTTGAATCGCACAGGTGCTGCTGATCATCTACAGTGGCAACCAGGTAAACTATTCGATCAGTGCTTGTGTCTTTTGGTCCGTGTACACGGTTCGGATAGCTAATGTCAACGTCCTACTTTGCGCAGACTACTTTTTCTTATCACTTCAACACGCCCGTTTGGTCTAACGGAGCGGCCCGACTGATAACAGGTATTGGCCCTCTACTAGGCCTATCCACGCACGGAAATATATTTATTATTATCATCACTTATCTATCCGAACAACACGCGAAAAAAATACACAAGCATATGTGAGAAGGTAATCGAAAGACGTGAAAGAACTTCAACTTTTCTGTCAATTATCATTCAGCTTTTTTAAACGTATCACGTCATCAATTATGACGAAATGTCTTCCTAAAATCTTTGGGTTTTGGTTTTCCTCTTTTCAAAAAAAAAAAAAAAAATACGCGCAAATATTCCCATTTTTTTTTTTTTTTTTTTTTTGTAAATGTGGGAGGGAATTTCTAACGCAAGACCGTTGGTCTCGCACGAATATGAGGCCTCAGGGACAAGACTCTTGAAAACAATCCTCCGCTTCCATAATAATAACCCATCTGTTGTAAATATTGTTCTTATATTAACACGTTGAATGTGAACAACATTGAGTGATGGACACGTGAACAAATGACTGCGTGAGTGAATTAATTATTGCGAATTCGGAACACTTGCAGGAATAACACGACGATACGTATAATGGTAACGGTAAACCACTGTAAATACTTCCAACTAGAGACAGACAGACCCACACACACACTAACAACACATCCTTGTCGGATCGTACCGTACGGTATGTTAATTGGCTTAACTCACCAATAAGCTACACACATGTTTCATAACCCTCCAATTCTATTATTAACTGACACATAATTACTATATTATTCAATAGATTTATTTATTATTTTTAGAGAGTGGAAAAATTCGTAAAAATAAAATAATATATTTCTTGTAGAATTTTTCGGTATTGCGCCACATGGGCTAAATGGGTCATGTATTTTTTTTTTTTTTATCAAAAATTCTTTGGTGAAACTTATAAAGATATTAAATAATATCAAAGCTCATTGTGAATGTGGGTTCCAATTGGCAGTTGTAACGTTTAGTTCTTAGTGAGTGTCGTACTAAAGTAGGTAGCCTAGAACCACTTCATAGAGAAATTTCAACGGCCAAGCTGTTCGAATACGCTCGATCACGGTCAAGCCTGTAATCTCAGAACACGTTGCTAATACATATATATATATATAATCTTACCTTGTTATTGTTAACACGCAAGTAAAAATTATGTCATTAAGTTGATTACAGTAATTTGTTTATTATCATTACCAAAAATAAACTCGCTATCCGTAAAAAAAAATGCGAAGTATAATGTAATTAAATAATAACCTACGAGTAAAAAAAAAAAAAAACAACGTTTTGTTTGAGACATAAATAAGATAGAAATAAATATTTGTATACAAGAAATCATAGAACGTTTCTATAGTTGATAAGTAAGTGGTCAACTGAGGTACTAGTTTTGAAAATTTACTTATCTAGATGAGCCTTGTATATTATTATTCTTATGTTGGAATTCATAGTCGGCCCCTACACCTAGGGGCACCCATTGTTGCTATGGATTTGTTTTGTTTATGGGAAATAACATGCAAATAATTGTTACCTTGGAACAATGGGCGCCCCTAGGTGTAGGGGCCGACTATGAATTCCAACCTAAATCGAATAGTCCCCCTACTCCGATAGTTTCGTGTCTCAAATAATTATAGATACGAGTTAAATTAATAGAGTTTTGATCCAGGTTTAATAATAAAAAAATATGGAATAAAAATAAAATTTCTTGTGTGAGGTTTCATGTTCACTCTTTATATTGCATTGAGATCCCCAACGGTAAAACCCAACACATTTCGTAGTAGTGCGTTCACCCATTCATCATCTGTACCCAACAAGTGTTCAACCGGGATATATACCCCATATGAACACAATGATTACCGCATACATTGGCAGCCTAGTTGTAGCGTACGGAACTCCCTGTAAAACGTTACGTGACGCTTAAGACATCGTAGTTTTTAAGCAGTGAGTCATATTTATGCTTTCCAACGAAATGATTCACGCTTAACTCTCCTTATTAGAAAACATTGACTTTACTTTAATCGTTTCAACATCGTTAAAGGTGAATTAAAAGGTTTTGAAGATAGTGATTTAAATATTTCCCCAAAACAAGCGTCTAAGGGCATTAGTAACAATGTTAGCGTTCGTTTACTGTTATGTGATTTCTTATGCCACGTCTGCCATCGTACGCCGTTACGTGGTAAGGCAATCATAAACAGTTCAAAAAAGACACGACGGTAATCGATGAAAATGTGATCTATCTACCAAGACTCTTTATTGGAGATTTTAACCGTCGATAAATTATTATTTAAAAAAAAATTATATAAAAATAGTTTGAAAAGATCGAAGCATTCACTATTCGGTACCATGTGTGTTTCCGAAACTAAAACAGGTGTCTATATAGAATGGAGTGTTCTGTGTGAATCATATCAAGCTCACTCATTAGCAAATAGTCGCCACGTGCGTGTGAACATCCGGTTAGAACTCTTAAAGATGGTTTTGTCGAGGAGATGATAAATGCAATAAGATTGAATGAGTTCTCCACTCTTTGCTTCAGGCGTGAATAAATCAGGCCATACGGGACAGCGTAGAACTAAATGTGGGCAATAACTACAACTACAGAAAACGAGGCCTATTTTTTTTTTATAGTTTTCGAAGATGTGTGTTAGAACTTTTACAAAGAATTTTTCAATTTCTCAATTTTCCATCACGATTGCCGGTGACTAGAATTGAACCCCGTACTTTTAGAAACAGAGCCATTGAGTACAGAGCATTTTTATCATCAAACGACACTGATATTGTGTCAGTACTCAGTATACTACAGTACTTGCACTTCCTGCACCTTAGCTACACCGGCTACACTAGAGTTACGTTACTTGCCCTCATTGTCTCTCCTCTTCATAGGATGCACGACTAATAATACATAACTTGTCTAGACAAATAGAGTAGTTGCACCTCCTGCACCTAAGCTGCACCAGAGTGACGCCACGTGGCCTCATTGTCTCTCCTCTTCATAGGATGCACGACTAATAATACATAACTTGGCTAGACAAATAGAGTAGTTGCACCTCCTGCACCTAAGCTGCACCAGAGTGACGCCACGTGGCCTCATTGTCTCTCCTCCTCATAGGATGCAAGACTAATAATACATAACTTGGCTATATAAATAGAGTAGCTGCACCTCCTACACCTAAGCTGCACCAAAGTGACGCCACGTGCCCTCATTGTCTCTCCTCTTCATAGGATGCACGACTAATAATACATAACTTGGCTAGACAAATAGAGTAGTTGCACCTCCTGCACCTAAGCTGCACCAGCTGCACCAAAATGACGTCATGTGCCCTTATTGTCTCCTCATCGTGTCAGAAATGGAGTATAGCCAGACAAATAGAGTAGTTGCACCTCCTGCACCTAAGCTGCACCAGATTGACGCCACGTGCCCTCATTATCTCTGCTCCACGTGGGATAAATGGAGTATAGCTAGACAAATAGAGTAGTTGCACCTCCTGTACCTAAGCTGCACCATAGTGACGCCACGTGCCGTCATTATCTGCTCCACGTGGGATAAATGGAGTATGCCCGGCTTAAACCACATACTTGGCTAGACAAATAGAGTAGTTGCACTTCCTGCACCTAAGCTGCACCATAGTGACGCCACGTGGCCTCATTAGCTCTGCTCCACGTGGGATAAATGGAGTATGCCCGGCTTAAACCACATACTTGGCTAGACAAATAGAGTATACACTACGTCACAGCTGGGCGCCTCTCATGCGTGCCTATTATTAGAGCCGGTATCGTGGCCCACATAGACACAGGCTAAACGGCTCTAGCCTAAATCCTATGCTAATTCAATGGGGGTGGCAGGCGGCTGCATTTGCGTGACGCATTTTTATTGGCTTTTTGAGACACTTCGGTAGTTCTACGCACTGTAATTTATTCTCCGATGCAGATGGTTGCGGTTCACAAATCTGTTGTTTGCGGCTGTGTTGATCTGTTTGTACTAATCGAGACGATGAGTTGATTATGTGAGAGAACGATAAAAACACTAAAAGAGAGAGATAAATAGTGCTTTTTATTTATTTATTTTGATTTATTCATTCATAACAAGTTGTTAGAAACAGGATGCATTAGAATCGAAAAACTTCGTTTTCTGTAGTTGTATTTATTACCCACACATACATACATCTAAAATCTAGGCTAGAAGTTAATGATTATAAAATGATTGTGATTAATTTAAATTGTGATGTGCCAGATATATAAACATACATGGTATAGTGTAGTATAAGAATAATGTGATAATATAGGAGGAAGTTGGTTGGTGAGTGTGTCCATACAGCGGCTACCATTTGGTAAATTGAATGCTGAAGAGCAACGGTGTTAACGCGACGAGGATGAAGTTCTGGTCGGTTCAGAACTCGATATTTTATTGATATTTTGAGAACGCTTGATTTTTTTTACAAAGTAATTTTTACCCGAGATTTAGAATGAAATCAGTTAAACAATGAATTTATATGCTTTGAAATATTATAATTGTTATATATCAGAGATTCATACCAATCTTAACAATTATGGTGTTTGAAAAAAGGGTTTAAATTTATTGTTAAACAAAATCCATGGTAATAATGTATTTTTAAATATCTCTAAGCGATCTCAGGATATCAATAAAAAAACTTTAAACTTGCGTGAGTTATAATTGAAAGTCACTCTTTGTCGTGAAGGCATCGTCTTATATAAAACCAATAAAATACACAATAATCCCATCGATCCATCTTACTTCCAAATATCATCGTAGAGCGTTGTTAGGTAGGCTAAGCATGACACGCCTCGTGTGTTGTGTGTATAGCTAACGGTACAAAGCAGTGAAGCTGTTATTGTCTTGGACCTACATCAACCGTGTGGGATAGATAGATACCAAGCATGACCCAAAAACCAGTACAACACATTTGTATCTCCTCGGATACATGTTACTTGAGAAAACTTCATTTTATTGGAATTATTGGAATGAACTTACAGTCACGGACAATAGAGTATCTCACACATACTTAAATAATTCTCCTCGGGATTCTGGACCCCTGATCTATCACAAATAACACTAATCTCCAGTATCTTCGTGTAATACGATTGTTCATCGATATTGTATACATTTTTTTACCTACAACCTAAAAAATTCATTCTGAAATATATATGTGATAGTTCTTTGTAGCGATATTTAATTGTCTAATAATTATTGTAAAAAAAAAAAATCATATGACTGAAGATTAGCTAATTATTCTGTAAACGCGAAATAGGATGTAGTACGAATTTTAGTATGTAAGATATTTTCCTAATTTACCGTTAAGTCACAATGTTATTCTACAGTTGAAGGTGAAGAGCTCATTAGGGTAGTAATGAGTAATGACAAGAAAATACACCGTTTAGTATTGAAACCAATAACTTTCGTCTTCAGGTGATGGAAAAAACCTTTGATTATTCTTCGAAATGTACAACATTTATTTTGTAAACATTAACTAGTGATCCAGCTATATAATTTAATTTATAATTGTAATGCAAAAGATGTCGGTTAAGTCAATTCTAAATCTAAAGTTAATTCATTTTGTCACCAATTTCTGTTCGTTAAATAATACATTCTACATTAGGATGTTGTTTTACATTTAACAGTAGTAGGAAGACTTCCGTTAGGTTTATCTGTGAAACAACAAAACTAGTCCTAAATCCTTATCGTTATCCATAGAGTTCGCTTCTAGGTGTCATTACAAGCGTAGGTTAATAAATATACATAATATTGTGATTCTTCACTGTCAAGTAATAACGTATCCGATATGACTTTATGTAGATACCTACTCCACGTTCTCTAGACACATCCTTGAACACGAAATATATATTTCTAATAGGTCGTTTTTGGTTTCTTTATTGCTTTTTTGTAAATGTAGTTTATACTGTTATTTATTTCAGTTATAGTTTCGCGTGTTATAATTGGTTTGATATTAAATGAACAATGCATTAATACATTTTGTACCATAATTCAATGGTCAATTAAGTTCTTCGACTGACATGCATTTAATTTGTAATTTATTTGTTGACAACTACGAACAATTATAAGTAATGCTGTTGTCTTTACTCTTGTGCCACATTCCCTAATTATTATTATTTCTGATTAGTGATTATAAATAATTTTTTTTTTTATAGAATTTGAGTCACAACATTATCAATATTATTATCAGTGCGTTATCATCTACAGCCTTCTGGTTTCGTCGTTACAGACAGTGTTACTCTTCCTCTTGAAAGGCGGTGATATAATTCCAAAGACCTCAGAAACGCTCAGAGTAACTATTCGTCAATGTGTCGACGAATACTATAATACTAGTATCACGTACTTCCTTATCAGTTGCGTGTGTGCTAAACCCCGACTGTAGGGTCAGTCACGTATTTGTCACGTGAAGATAGCGTCACGCTAAGACTTACCGGTAGCTTCGGGGTGGGGGACGGATTACTCGACGCGTCAGATCCTTGGTTCGAATCCCATGTAACTCGTGAACTGTAGCTGCCATACATCTCCGCCGTCAACGCTGAAAAACATAACATACATATTTCGAATAAGACATTGAATTAAGAAAAATATACATACTACATTTTGATCGTGAATTTTTATTTATTAAATAGTTGCATTGTAGATTAACCAACGTCAATATTGTTATCAAATAAAACAGGTTATCTTGTTTAATGGAAGGATTTAATACAATGTAACGATTAACGAATACGTATGTCAATTTTATATTTTTTTGTGCGACACCAATTAATTTCAACAACACATTTATAGGCAAATTCTTAAATTATATTAAAATCTAACAAAAAAGTTACGTTTTGGAAGAAATAATGCCTCTATTTTCCATGACACGTTGTAAGGAAACAGCTCGTTCATCATCTCGATAACCCTTCCAACTAAACGACAAGTTTAAAAAGTGCCAAACAATTCCACGCAAGCAATAGGTTCGTTTTAGTTACCTACACTTTTTACACTTCCTGCACTGTGCGCCGTAGTAGAGCATGGGGGGCAGTGCAAAAAGTACACAAGGTGTAGGTAAATCAAACAAACCTATTGTGTACACCATAGAGTTCCACTGCCCTCTAACTTGGCCACGCTAAGGTCATTGATTCGCTCATAAATTATTATTGCCGGTAAAAAACACTTTCAATACCTGTTGAACTTGTGTATGTCGCAAAGCAGCGGCCGATCCGATATATTCAATTGCGCGCGCAACTCACTTCAGTATACCGTGTGAACAATGACTAACGTATGTAAAGCAGAGTGAATCAGTTTAACAGCGATGTTAGTAGAAGGGGGGGCACTTCAGTCAGACAGTACCAATACTATACTAGCCGCAACGTAACTATAGGCCATACAAGTCTAACTAACACACTGTCAATCACTAACCTCACAGGGCTACTTTGGCGTCGCCTCCTTTTTTGAAAGTTGTAAACGTCAGTTTTGTCTAAAACCTCAGCCCTCAGTCGATTGGGTGGACACAGTTATTACAAAAAAGGGGACTTTAAAAGGATCGCGGTACCCGTAGCAGTCAAGTTATTTGTCCGCGTGGTTTGTAGCTGTCGATATCGGCTGAAAAGGTGAACGCTTCGTTGAATAATGGGGATGACTGACATTTATGATCTCCACAATATCGCCTCCCTTTGAGGTTAGTGATTAGCAGTGTGTAAGTTAGACTGTAACCAAGTATAGTCGTATACCTACCTCAGATCCTCATCTACTTTCCCGTCCGTGCAAGATGTTTCAGCGAAAATCAACATATTCCTGGTGTTCTTTTACACGCGTAGACTGTTTTCCGCTTAGTAGAGTGTACAAGTTTTTTTAGTAACGCCCGGCGTGTTAACAATATATAGGTATCCCAACCCAAGGGTGTAAACATCCAGATCGAATGGTCCTGTTTCAAGTAGAGTAGGAACTAGAGAAGTAGACAATTAAGTTGGTACTATTGGACTCGGCTGTGACGTAAGCATGAGACTTGTTACGTTAGGGACACTCTACAGGAGGTTGGCTTTTTCGTGGGTTTTGCTTCTTTAGGAAAGAGAGGCAATGGATTATCAGTTTATCACGATAAAAGTGTCTAAGAAAATATGTACAGTTAATTGTAGGCTATTGCTTCCAATTGATGAATCAATCTTATGTATTTCAAAAATAATAAAAACAAGACTTTCCAGCATATACATTGTAATTTATATGTAGTTATGAAAAGTCTAAGAACCGGTCTTACAATCTTCTAATAAGTACAAAGTTATTTGTAGCAATTACGCTATTTGGAGGATTATAAGGGTTTTGATTGGTGGTTGCCATGGAGAAAACAAGCTATTCGACGAATAAGTAGTTATTGGGACATTGTAAGACTGAACCTAAGAGAATAGAGGAAAGAATTGAGACTTGTAACAAATCAATTACGGATTTATAATATGAAAAAAATATTGACACATTTTTTTTAAATTTTGTTTTATCTTCTACAAAAAGAATAGTGAGGGTGTGTTGAAATTAAACCTTAAACACACACTATAAGCTCTCTGTACACGTACACGCACGCGGCCTATGTACAGTGTACACCGAATGTCAAGACTGGACAAGTAAGCCCTCGGGCAAGACCGGAAACGCGTGACCGTGTTTAATATCTCGACACACGAGATTTATTAATTTAATTAAAGAGTTCGTGTTTGTGTTTGTGTTTGTGGAACGGTGTCTATCGAGTGGTCGTCTAATAATTAGGAGCTGCCGACTAAGATTGTTAATTATAAAAGAGGTCGTGGATCCGCACCCACCGTACCCGCAATAACACACGCTACGCACCAGGCGACGCGTTTCCACTTAGTTGTTTTTATTCAATATTTCACATGCAGCGTATTCTGCCATTTGGCGTGAAATAATAAACATAACGATAAAAACACAGAAACAAACACAAAGAACACACATTTCACATTGTTTGTCACAATACTATATAGAATAAGTACAAAAAACAAAAAAATGCCAGTGAAAGAGATAATGCGCACAATGAAGTTGAAAACATGGTAAAAGAGTTTTAAAAAAAAGGCAATAATATCTTTATACTTTATATTTTTATATTTTTGTATATATACTTTATACGGACCTTATATATTATAGTCACTTGAGGATGATGATATACGTCCCATATTTTTGCAAAATGGCTAATCGGGACGATGAGTGGGTAAAAAATGAAGATGAAGATGATAAAGATGTTTGGAGGAAATGTAAATGGGGAGGACGTGGACTGCATTTCGTCTGGCTTCTCCCCCTCGACCTGTCCGGCTAAGGTGGCCCTACCAGAAGCATACGCTTCCGCCGGCATAGCTCTCGGGATCAACAAAGCACGCAAACCTACCCACCACGATATGGTAACAGTCCCTGGACAGGTTTGTTATATTAACATTAAACAAGTAATTGATATTACTGTTTACTTATGATCGGTACAATATTTGAAATATTTAAATGGATATTTACTGGAGAAACACTCTCGTTGGTGGATTTGTTGTGAAATCTGTAGAAACTAAAAACTAGGACTTTTTTATTTTTTTATTTCTGTATTAATTTTAACAACGGTACGTGTATGTTTTTGTCGACGTTTCAAATTTGTCCGGGCATCAAAACCCTTTTTCATTTTTTTCATTTTTGTAAACAGTAGGATAGAATTAATATTTTTAAGCCAGTTTATTCAGTATTCTTAAAAGAAATACAACTACTACAATTTTAATATCATTAATTCTGTTATTGTTATAACTTCAAAATTGAAGAGAAACTATGAAAAAACCTATATTTTTTTACGTGAACTTAGATCTAAGAGCTTAGAGTGTTGAATAGGTGTTTTACAACAATGACACAACACTAATTTAAAAATTCATAAAATTAGCAATGCATATTTTTTAAATTTTCGATTTATGAATTGTGAAGTATTTTACTATTATGTAAGTCTAATGTTCATTATTGTATTGTAAACGCTGAAAGGCTAGAGAACAGACACGCTATTGTCAATCCGACTCACTAGTTCCGGTAGTTACTGTGCGAGCCGACTGGTTCTAAGACAGGATAACAAGATCCATAGTTCGCACGCATTTCCTGTACTCGCGATTACCGTGTATTGTTATATACGCTCGCCCAGCCCAGCTAGCACGTTGGGCCCGTCTCTTCGCTTTCTACGTCAATGACACTCACACACATTCCTACCAACCTAAAAGGGAAGAGTTGTATGATTCGGGAATCATAGCTTTGCGTTTCAAGAAATGTGAAAAAATTTAAAAAAAAAATTAAAAAAAAAAAATAGATAAAATTAAAAAACCTTACATATTTTGTTTCCGTCTGGATCCCTACTTGGTCACCTCGTGCAGGTGATGACAAAGGTTCCACAGCAACCTTGTGAATACTGACGTCATAGATGAGTGAGTCTGAGCCAATCAGCGGGTGGCTTTTACAAATAATGACATGTGATTGGTCTATGTCTCACTCATCTATGAGTATGAAGTCAGCATCCACATAGTTACTGTGGAACGACTTTTAGATATGTAGCCTACTTAAGAGGGATACCTTGTAGAAATTTGTATCACTGATTTGCCTTATATGACTAAAAAAACTTTCAGAAAGGCTTTACGGTGGCCGGAATTGAACCGGTGGCCTCCCATATTAGAGTTTGGAGTGTTACTATAATAAACCACTTCTATAGCATGGTAGTGTACGGTATGCGACATAAGTTATTAGAACAGAATACATATTCATTCAAACAATTCTTATCGGCATCCGATTTGGTACAAAAAAGGGTGCGTGTAGTTTAGTTTTAAAAATAAATATATGTTTTATCTTTATTCGATTTACAAGCGTTGGCAGTTTATTAATTCCAGAGAGAAAACGCCCCATGCAACATAATATCTGACATTTTGTTTTGTATACCTAAAGTTCATACCAGATCAACTTCCAACCCTGATCCACCGTAAGGACAACACATATCTCGGGGGGTTTACCCATTGAACAAGGTTGGAACTTAATTTGGTGTTGTAATTAAGACAAACACGCGATAATTTAATATACACATTTGTTTTTTAATGTTTTAATCTAAAGGGAGGAATAACTATTATCAACACATTCAGGCTGACACGCATTGAGCTCTTTTGTCGTCACTTTCATCTGATCGTGTGCTTGGCTCTCGATAACCCCCGTTGCATACATTTAAGTCTACAAGTGCCCGTGATAAGGCGCAGGGGGGGGGGGTGAGGGGTAATTACATCACCCCCTTCACGAGACTCTTATATCTGAGACAATATCGATTAGGATGACTGACGCAGGTAGTAAGTGAAAAATTAAAAATACACAAACTTTCCGAACAAGTTTCGGAGTGGATAATAATGAGAAGATGAAACTTGTCTATAAGAAAAAGCGGAGGTAAAGTTGCTGTAAACGCCGAAGCCAAGAAACAAGGAATCACAAAAAGCTGTGCCAATGTATTCGGGTTTGAAACTGAGTAAGTTTTGTGACTTCTTAATTTCTTATGTGCTCAATAAAACAAGATTCAAGTTTTAGTTATAATGAGTTCCTTGTTCCGCAAATATTTGTTCTCCAATAAAATTGAACGCGAAATAATCTAGGTGACCTATGACTGAGTGAGCCCCCAACGAGGTGTGCGACAATGTCTAATTGTATTGTAACGTAAAATAGAACACGCCAAATACGTAACATCTTCACATATGAGCATGATGTGAATAAGTGCCCAATTTAGGTAACCAGTATGATTTATACCATCTCTCTGCAACCCACAGTAGAACTTAGTAAAACTTATCAACATAGTAAATACTAGGGTTGTTCTTTTGGAAGTAAAATGACAAACTTATAAGTGAATAATATAAGAAATGTTTGTTCTGTCTCCAATTATTTTTAAACCACGTCTTACTAAAAAACGAACCTTGAGTTAGCTCCAAACATTGAAATTGTCATCTAGTTAAAAAGTATTATCTAGTTTAGGATAAGTTCTCATTGTTAAAATAGCCAGCTTACACATGAATTCTGTTGTTACTGTTTGAATATTTCCTCGTTATTGATACCTATAAAACTTTTAAAAAACCTCTTATTTTGTCAGCTCTTACATTGAAACTTCATACCCTCGTTAATGCCAAACATCTTAAATTGCTTTCAAGATGGCGCCCCAGTACAGTGCATATAGAAATGCGAGCTAATACGCAAATAAAGTAAACGACCAACCCTCGGTAATAGCCTCAACGTAAAGCATATTAATATTTATCCGATTTGCTTGAAATGGCGCCCCGGTAAATTAGGTTGGCACCCCTGCGGGCTCCGCGCCTAATGACTACAACACGCTACGAAGGAGCCCCACACTTTAATTAAATACGTTTATAGCAGTCCAACATTCGACTAATCCAACTCATTAGCGGAGGCGAACTTTACTAATTTATATTAATAACTGTTCGAGTTGACGTCTTTCGCTTTGTTTAAAGCGTGAACCGTATATCTGGGGGGGGGGGGGGGGGGGAGTGACGGGAGGTCCACGGTGGAGATACATAACTGTTTCAATGTGTTATTTTAGATTCATTCACCATTTAATGTGTTTTTTTAAATAGTTATCTCGAGTATTCTGGATCCTTGTGGTCACCCGATGTACGTTGGACAGCAGAATATATTGTTTTTCTCTTCAGAATAATACACAAAAGTGAAAAAGCGGTTTCTAGCGCAACATTTAGTCTAACAACTGACTAATCCTGTCACAATTCTATCGGTATATCTAAATTCATACTATTTTATCTTTAGATGTATACGTAATTAATAAAACCTATAGAGCTCAGTGCTGGCACAGGATGTTCTAATTCGGGAGGTCGCTGGTTCGATACCGGCTACCAGCAATCCTGACTGAATTTTTTAGGGCTGCCCAACGATATCGATAATTCGATACGATATCGATAATAGAAAAATAATTCGATATCGATATAGAATTAATATATCGTACGTTTCGCAAAATCGATCAAGTGTCAACTATCGTAAAAAAACAAAAAGTTTGGCGGTGATGTGCTTCTGCATCTTTGTGATACATACACCGCAATATTCGCGTTGGTACCTACTCGCCCTCATCGCCCGCCGGCCGGGAGTCTGTTGCACCCGCGCTCGTTCTGCCAGTCACTCACGTCACGTCACGCCAATCACAACATCGCTGTTTTGCGGATACATTTTTAACACACAAATTGACGCACATAGTAAAACATTTCGACGTTAAATTATTCATATTAAATTGTTTATAATGAATGGTCTCTGGCTGGTTTGAAAAAAAATTCCTATATCGGCAATATCGATACCGAGTTTAAAAAATTCTATATCGCGATAAGATATCGATAATTACATCCGCGATATCGATATGATTTTTTTTATCGTTGGGCAGCCCTAGAATTTTTTTCCGAGGTTTTCCTCAGTCACAAGCCAAATGCTGGGATTGTGTCATACTAACAGTCCTCGGACATTTCTGCCCAACTATTCTAAATACCGCAATATCTAGTTAGTCAAAAGAGGGACATGGATTGTCCTTCGGTAAGTTTCCTACTAAAAATGATTTATGTTATTATTAAACTATTAATATCTTTGTTTGCGCGTGATGTAGTCGACAGACGGGGGGAGTACTAAAGTAGCTTAACCTTCGTCAAACGGTCTTTATTCGTGAAGGACAAGTTCACTAAATATGTCAGTTTTTTATTTTTTTATTCTAATGACTCCGTGACGGGTAGGGAGAAAGTTAATAATTAGTAATTACATGCATTTTTGCTTACAAATGACTATAATATGTTTTTAAACGTTTTTAACGCACTGTTAAAGTCGTTTTATGCATGACAACTGAATGCCAGCAGGCCTATACCAACACACCGACAATTATGTCCCTAGATTTGTCATTAGCTAAAATTGAGAACCTTGCATTTAAACTTTTCTTGCAATATGAATCTGTGTTGGCGATGAAATGTGAGTAAAAACCAAAAGAAAATAGTTGCCCACTGTTTATGTTTAAAATAATATTGTTACAGATTGCTACAGCATTATAAAAATACTGGGAATTGAAATGGAAAAATATAATTTGTTTTTACTCTCTAACCACTTATTATAAGACCTGATTTTTAGTGAAGTCATTATATAATTTATTATGTGCTTCGTTGCTATGAGGGACGGCTCTAAAGTCACCGTTTACGTTTCAATATCATGTAAATACAACTTCCAAAGACAAAACCCCTATCCGTACTGGAAATCGAACCCTGAATAATAACTTTAATAATAACAATGAAAATAATAATGACAAAGCAAGTTTCATGCATGTTTTTTTCCCTTATAGAAAACTAATCCTAAGCAACAGACAAACGCCCCTAGGGCTATTAATAAGTACGAGCTTATCTCATTTAAGCAAATAATAATCTGTTCATCATCAAACGACAAGAATTATGTTTAAAAAAAATAATATTGCGTACTTGTTTAATAGTATCATAGATTTTGTTTAGGCTTGGTCTTACCCTGCCTTATGTATCTATGCCAGGGTTCTTCTGGCTAAATAAAAGCAACTATACACATAATAATCATAATGACATATATTTATTTATTTAATTTAATGGCTATTGTATTCAATTATTAAACTGGCAATGAATATAACTATACAATTTACAATTAACCAAATAAAATACCGAAACACACTGAACAATAATTATGACAACACACAACAAACCTACTAAACTGCTACAGAAAAGAGAACATAAAACAATAAAAAAAACTACTACAGTTGTTTAACAAATTATTTCAAATATTAAATCTATGCTAATAAATAATGATTAATTATACTTTTGCTGATATAAATAATAATAATAATACAAATAATATTAATTTGTGTGGATCGTTGGTCTAGTGGGATTATTCCTGCTTCCCATGCATTAATCCCAAATCTCTCCGTATTGTACTGAAATGTACTAAAATGTTAAGGCCGAGCAGTCGTTGCAACAAAGAACATAATAAATTGTATAATCCCCCCACAGAAAATCAATTCTAGTTAAGTGAGTAGGTGGAGACGAACAATAAATAAAAATTTTTTTGTATTTTTTATTTCTAAATGTTGGTTAGTGATACTGAGTGGTTCGAGACGCACGGGCAGGTCTAAACAATGGCTCGGCTCATCGAAAGGGACAGTGACGTGGTTAGAGGGGGAGGGGGGGCTGGAAGTGTTACGGCCCACGGATGGAGAACCGTTACCTGAAACCTGGTCACCTAGATATGGCGTGTACAGGCCCGCCCAAAAACATTGGCCCGCCCGAGAAGTGGCACACTGGCTCGACGTCGCGCGTGACGTAGGCGAGACCCACATGCACGGAGGGCTAGCGCGAGCTCTGCGCTACAGATACGCTACATTTATTGTTATTGTTGTGTTTGTGGTTGTAGTTATTATATTATTAATGGGTAATCATAATTGTATGTCCTCCTTTATGAGTCAGATTCATAAAGAAATAAATAATAAATAATTTTGTGGATAGGCCTACATGATATTTTATATTATTATAGTTTGAATTATTATTAGTATTATTATTATTATTATAATTATTATTATTATTATTATTATTATTATTATTATTATTATTATTTTTATTTTTACTATTATTATTATTATTATTATTATTATTATTATTATTATTATTATTATTATTATTATTATTATTATTGTTATTATTATTTTATTATTTATTAATATTCGGGGTTTTAAGGTAAGCACAGATTATGGATAATATATGGGGGGATACAGTCATTGTAATACTATTTTGTCCCTACGGGGATCTGGGTTCGATCCCCAGTCGGGACACACTGTTATTACATTCCCTATATCTCCGTATACGGTATATATGAACGTAGTCATAAGCGATGTTTACATGTTCTGCGGACATAATTTCAAGGATTTCCATGTTTACCTTATTTAACTTAAAATTAATAAATTAAAATAATAATTTACATACGATTTTTTTTTCACACTGAATTATAAACGTTGTACATAACTTTGTAAAGTCGTTATGATAAATATTATTACAGAGATAAAATTAAGTAGTAGTGAGACATTTCGTTGGGTTAAACATATTTAACAATACCTTGTTTACTAACTAATCTAGGGAAATAACTAAATGCATTCAACGTAATGTAATATTCATCATCTTGACATATTCTATATTATTCCAAATTTGACCCCCCCCCCCCCCCCCCCCCCCATAAAAACAATATTTGTACATACATATATAATCAAGTAGTAAATAAAGAAACCCAAAGCAAAACCGATGGCCATTTACTCTCGCTTTCAATTCTCCAGATTTCGGGATCGATTCCTGGTTAGGAGAAATTGTCTTTAATCTCCAGATATGATTGGAATCTATCAACAAGATATAAGCATAACTCAATGGCTATTGCAACATGAAACTACACAGGACTAACTGTTTTACACCAATGAATTGTTAAATGCTCAAAGTATGGTTTCGTAAGAAATAATAAACTGAATTTTAAAAAATGTCAAATATTTTTATAGTTACCGGGTAATTAGTAATCATTTTATTAATTTATTTTATTGAAATTAAAGGCCAGTGTAGGGCACAGAGCATTGAACATTATTTTACATTACCAATAACAATCGTAATGACTAAAATATGTTTTATTTTTTTAATCTATTTGTTTAGTTCTTACGAAACCACTATTTGGCCATCTACCACTTTTTTATTTTGTGTATGGTTCTCAAGATTTTAGTAAAAACCGTTAATTTCTTTAGGATTGTATACCATCAATAAAGAACAGCGAAACTAATAAACGGGGTAACTGGTATGAGCACACAGTCTACTCCTGCCGAATTGTACACCAGATTTATAAGACACCGTAAGTAAGTTCGGTTATTTGTGTTGGCCCACGAACCGGAACCGGAACCAACCGTAACTACCCGACCGAGTGAGAAGAACCGTTCAATAGCGGTCACCTTCTCAACGTCTGTCCGAGCTGAACGTTGCTTACTGTCATCGTAGACACATATTTGTAACCATGTCGTGTTTTCCGTGTGACTGTTGCTAGTGGTTATTTGCAAGTATAATTGTGCTAATTAAGTCTTTGTGCATGGAAGCGGTGTCCGTCTATTGACACGATAGATTGGCTGTATGTTGTTGTGGCAATAGACACGGAAGTGCACCCTACGCTTCTCAATCTATACAATCATTTTTAACAACGTAATCTAACAGTATAATATCCTCCACTAGAGTGGGGTAACTACTCTGCATGCCAACCTAAGAAGCACCCTGCCAATCACTACACACTAAGGGCGACTTAGCATTAGCCTCCTACGACTACTCTGCGTGCCAACCTAAGAAGCACCCTGCCAGTCACTACACACTAAGGGAGACTTAGTCGTAGCCTCCTACGACTACTCTGCGTGCCAACCTAAGAAGCACCCTGCCAGTCACTACACACTAAGGGCGACTTAGCCGTAGCCTCCTACGACTACTCAGCGTGCCAACCTAAGAAGCACCCTGCCAATCACTACACACTAAGGGCGACTTAGCCGTCGCCTCCTTTGTTGGCAGTTGTAAATATCAATCTTGTGTAAAATCTCAAGCGGCAGTCAACGGGGTGGACACACAGTTACAAAACGGGGACCTTACCCTATATACAGGGAGCCATGCCCGTCCGTAGATGAGTCGAGGCGGCATTCTTCACATTCAGCTGTCGGTACCGGCTGAGAAGGTGAGCGCTTTGCTGAGTAATGGGGATGATTGACATTTATGATCTCCACGATACCATCGCCTCCCTTTGAGGTTAGTGATTGGCAGGGTGCTTCTTAGGTTGGCACGCAGAGTAGAAATTACGGCAGGGGAAAGTGAGGTGTGGGAACAAGAAGGGCTCTGGGGCAAAGCCCCAGCTACCAGAGGTGAAACATTTTGTCGACTATAATAGTTATTTCGTACTTTTAGGCAAAGAATAAAACTCGGAGCATTACTGCATTACTCATTTGTTAATATATTACGTTACTGATACAATAGTTTGAATCCTGGCTTTGGTATGAATGATATGTGGTGTTTCTTCATCTATTTAATCGTCTCGATAGTGTAATTGCCAAAATACGAGTTGTAAAGCCCAAGTGTTTATATCTACGGAACATATTTTAGTCTCGCAGCCATTTCACGGACACGAACCGCAACCAAACCACCAAAGAAAGAGTTACCAAGTAGAGTGGAAGTGACGCTCGTTCATCCGTGTAGTCGACAGTAGCGCTGTACGGCGGCCGAGTCCACAATTAACACCTCGTTGAGTTATGTAGGCTAATAAGGAATCTGTGGGATATGACTGTATTCGTTTTCACCGTTCTGGTCTTATGGGTCACTCGCTAGTTGGGCGAACGCTGTGTTACTTGGCTCTGTGGTTGTGCGTGGGACTCCAGTACTGGAGGTCGCTGGTACGATACCCGACACCACGTACCCTGCGAAACACTGATTTCGGTCTGTTCAAAGTGTTTTAATATGTGTTTAAATTGTCCTGAAAGTAAATCAAAATATATGTTATCCTGTCGAGAATTTAGTGACCTTCCTTAGCATGTTTCCTCGTTACAACCAATATTTCCGTTTGTTCAAATGTTCTTAATTAGTTGTGACATATGTGCAGCAATATCACAATACAAAACATTTGAAAAACAGAGATAGCCTATATTTTTGGAACTAGGAAACAATCGTAAGAAAGATCACTAAATTCTTTAGAGAATGACATATTTTGATTTATTTTAGGGATAATTTAAACATATTGTAAACGAATTTTCGTCGATCGGAATCGAGTGTTTCGCAGGCTAAGTTAACATACAGCTTAATTTAATGTCTATACCGCACACTTGCAAAACATAACTAACGTGAATGTAAACAACAAGCATTGCATACAATGTGGAAAAGTATTGTTGTTATAGAAAAGTCCCAGTCAATGATTTTCTGTTATTAGACCAGAATCCATTTGGACAAAATCAATCGTGTTTCGTGAACAGTATAAAAACTCGATCTCTGTTGTTCCCTCTTAAAGACACTCAACTCAAGAACTTCTTTCAACATCTTGAAGTGGATGTTCTAGTGTTCTAAGGTTTGTTTAATTCCACCCCCCTCCCCCTCCCCCCACCCCCAACAAGGCACGGGGGAGAGAGTATCCTACCGCACTTACGAGACAGAACTATCCACTCCACACGTAGCACCCACCCCTCCACCCCCACCCATCCCCACCCCCGCCGTCTCCCTAGACACTCCACTCACAAAGTAAATGTTAGATTTTTCGTTCGTTGCCAACAAACGAAGCCACTTCTCTTCCAATAATAACAGAATCAATTTGAAAGGAAACAAAAAGAAACGCTTGGTGATTATGGTTTGTCCTACGCACAAAAAACGATAAATATAAAAGAAAACAAGGAAACAAAATGAAACATGTAATATATGAAACAAATCTCATGAACTTCATTTAGAAGTGAATGAATCTATGATTTCAGGAAATTTCAATTGTTAAGTTCAATTTGTTTTATTATTCGTATCATTAATCTCACGATTATTATTACCAATACATAATAACTTTAATTTGTATTATATTTTTATATTTCTTAAAACTTTTGTTATCAAAATAAGTGGTAGTGTTTTAAGTTTTATTTATTCGTGGGGTTCTTTAAAGTTTAAAGTGTAAAATGATAAATTACACCCAAAACAAGTAAAATGCTTGATGCCCTTTATTTTAAACAAAGTAAGTAACCGTACTTAATCAAACAAGTAAATGTTTGCATTAAATATTATCAGGATATTTAACACAAAAAAACACCCCAACAAACGGTTGTTAGGGTGGTCATCAGTGTAAACTTTAGCACTCCCATATTATATTTCGTATTTTATTGTTATTGAGTTCTCTCTCTTCGTGTATTTTAATATCTTGTCAGCCCGCAAGGCTGTTGGTTCACATAAAAGCACAATCAGTCGAAAAGAATATCAGCTTAATGAAAAAAAAGCCAATATTTGACTGGACAAATATTCGTTTAATAACTCCACGCATCGGATGGGTTGTGCTTATACTGTACGAATACTTTAATTATTAGTTTTATTTTGTCGATGTTTTATTTCCATATTCTAAGAATAACAAGTCGTTTTAGACTAAATAAATATTGATATACACGGTATTCGTTCTCTACCCACCCAGTTGTATCTAATTGATATTTGATAGCGGATATAAAATGTATGATTTTGTGTAATTTTTTTTAATTTTCTAATTAATTTAGTAATATTACTGATTTAGGAAGGGTTACAACAAACATAGATTAAATAAAAGATAGTAGACAACAATACTACAATTGCCTCGTATGTACACGGGACAAAGCTAAGGTATAAGCAAAGATTAGACAGTAAGCTATATACGAGTCGTTTTCGAGAAATAGAAACCCATAACCTAGTCGGTATTCGAGCCCCGAACCGTCTCTATACTGGAAACATGAATAACTGCGCCCCACAATGCACCACAAACATAATTGTATGTACCGTTCGCGGCAGCTCATGCGGATGGAGCACCTGGGGACGAGGCTTCGAATCCAGCACAACTTACGGGTTTTTAATTGTCCTTCTTTAACTATCACCCCCCATCGTCTCGAATACCATGAATGAATAGGGATAAAACAATCATCATCATCAAAAATGTTATATAGTTTCATTCGACGCTTCTGTTTTTATAAAATCACGTTACATTTCAGGGGAAAATATAAAAAGGAGACCAGCTCTCGTTGAACAATGTCTGTTTACTTTAATTCTCCGACAATTACTTTGTTCAAACACGAATATTGAAGCAGCCGCCTTTCAACAGTTTGTTTTACGAAGCAAAGTAGACATTTGTTCCCCCGGAACATGTATTAAAATCTATGATGCGATATTGATGTTACTCGATGGAAGATTGTTATTTCTATACATAAACCCACGTTGCTAGAAATATCTATCTTGATCATTCATGGCATCGAAAATCACGAATTAGCCCTCTTTGTAGGATTCTGCAGCTTTACGAACTTTCTTGAAACATTTCTATGAGAGAAGCTACGTGATTGGCTGTAAATGACGTCACTAAAACGTGTACAACCAATCAAACTTTTTGTAACATGTAGATCTCCAAGAAATCCTCTAAACGTTGAACGGTGATTGAATGCCACTTTTTTATTTTCTAAATTCATTCATCATGTCTTGAAAGCATTCATTTGTTTGAGACAGTCAATTCTATATCCTCTTATTGGTCTACTGTATAACCTGTAAAATTAGCATTAAATAAGATTAAACTCAAACAATTGAATCGTGATCATACTACTTTGAACATTGTATTTGGTACTCAATAAAGATAATGAGTGATCAATGATGTTGAGGACCTAAAGGAAACATTGGGATGAAATTATACGGGCCTGTGGGAAGTCCTATGATGGTTACTTCCAGTGGAGGCTCAGACAATTTTACTGATTGAGCGTAGAATAAAAGAATTATAAATAGAAAACCGGATCAACTATGTCAATTATATAGTAACGTGTAAACATGACCGATTGCTTGATGAGGCCCAGGACTAGAGAAGCGCTTATTCAGTTGATATGAAGTGCGCGAATGGAAACAGAAAATGTTATGGATTCCACCTTATACGCATGCAGTGCTATAGTTATAAGAAGTTAGAAAACAATGATGGATACGATAGTGAAGTTTTCAGAGTGAAACACAGTAGCACTGACCGTTTTGCCGTTGTCAAGGTGGACACTTCTTTATCCATCAGTAGACGTCACTTTCTTCCTGAAAGCACAAAATTGAGTATTTTCAAATATCACTAGATGCTAGAGCACTTACAACTGGTAGAGAAATTTCTATCCAAGGAAGAATTTGGTCTACGTCAATATTATGTATTACATTTTTCTGCCAGGCATTGAGAGCTTTTTGGGTTCAATCCTTCTCAAAATGTTTCAACTGGGTCAATTTCTTCCTGAAGCCTTTCCAAATTCCAAAAGGGCACACGTCAAAATTGATCTTTTGCTTCTACCCATCAAACAACTTGCTGTTTGACCTTGACGGGGTTAGGGTTAAATCCTCCTCAACATGTCTCAACGTGTCTGCTCGTGATCTGACGTAACTGACGCCAGCTCGATCGGTCGTGCGCACCACTGTTCGATCGACCAGGACAGTCGGCACAGATAGATGCATCCGATTAGCTGCAGCACGAGGCGACCGGGGTCAAAGGTGGCCAGGGTCGACCGAAGTGGGCTAGGGCACGAACATTGCCGATGTGGTACAATGAGATTATGATACCGGGACAGGTCGAGTATGAAAATGAGAGAGGGTGGACGAGGAAACTAGACTGGTGTGTTGAGGCTAGAGGTTGTGCTAATGTGGTAGAGCCTAGGCCGAAACTATGCGAGACGAGCCAATGTTCAGGAAAAGTCACGTGGTTGATGTATTATCTACAGAGCTGCGATGATAGAATGGGATACAAGGGTGGCTGAACTAACTTTTTTGATAATTGACGACGAAAGCCAAAGAGAAAGAAAATATTTAAATTTTACTTTGGGATTGTAAAGATGGTTCAAATTGTGTACTGGTGATTGAATTTGTAGAAATATAACATGAGTGATGAGTTGTTAATGATACGAGAGTGGCCTCAAGGGGTAGGCTGAAAGTGGACAGCAGAAGGGGGACGCAGGCGGCCGACATTGTCTTAGGGTAGCCGAGGTAGTACGAACATCTACGAGGATACCCGAAGGCGTAGGTTGAGATGACGATGAGAGCCGACAGGCGGCCGCTAGGGTAGTCGAAGAGGCACGAATATGTACGTGGAGAGCCGAAGGGATTACGAATACATGCGAGGGTGGCCGAAGTGGCACATAGATCACATTACAAGCCCAAGTCGGGCCCGCGCTACTACACCACATAGGAAGGAGATGGAAGACTTTGATAAAGTTGAGAAACTGTAAGAATTACGGCCTCCTCCATATCCCCTCCACAGCTACCCGACCTCCCCCCCTCAACTCCGTGACAACTTGATAAAATGAAATACGTAACTGAAAATCAGTTTGTTTCAGTTGTTCAGTTTGTTGTTTCATGAAGTTGAGGGGGGTCGGGTAGCAGTGGGGGGATAAGGAGAGGGCCGTCATTCTTACAGTTTCTCAACTATTGCGAGGGTGTCCGAAGTGGCACATAGATCGCATTACAAGCCCAAGTCGGGCCGCACTACTATACACCACATAGGAAGGAGATGAAAGACTGATAGCGAGGGTGGCCGATGAAGTGCGAATATCAACGAGGATAGCCGAAGGTATTGCGAGGGTGTCCGAAGTGGCACATAGATCGCATTACAAGCCCAAGTCGGGCCGCACTACTACACCACATAGGAGGAGATGAAAGACTTTGATAGCTCAGTGGGAGACTCGGATCCTCCCACTCAATGACTTGGTTCCATTCCGTCTGATATGTCTACAGGGACCCTCGAAACACGAGCCTAACCTCAACATTCTAGACCGGATCAATGAATAACACACCAGCGATATGAACCGATATTCATAACACATTCTTAGCATTCAACGCTGTGATTATCTATTGTCGCCAACAATGACTCATAACTCATACCAAATGATATCAATGGCACAAATAATTCCTTAAACACGATCACCATTTTGGGCGGTAGCTATGTTTATGACTTGAATTTAAAATATGCAACCTAAGTATCACAGCCGCACTAAACTTCCTTCTTCGACCTATAGAGAATGTATCAATCTCAAATTTGTATGTTTTAAGTCTACGTGTCGAATATCTGTGCTGTTCCTCGTACAGTTCTTCAATATTAGATCGTTTCGTCGTTTACACTATACTTTTATTGATATAAATAAGCCTAGCCTCATTACTTTTAATGATAACAGCTCATTAAAATGTTTTAATTAGAGTTTTAGGTATAAGTCGACAAGCTTCGGGAGTGGGTTCCCTGATTAGGTTTTGTGTGATCAAACAGGAAAATGTAAGTAGTCAATAGGGCACTAGCAACACCGAAAGACAACAATGGAACAAATGAATTGAACTGATGGACAAACCATCAGCTGTCAAAATAATAAATCTGCAACCATAGAAATAAAATCAAGTGTAGCAGTAGTAACTGCTCGCCATTCAAAACTTTTAATGTTAGACAACGAGTAAGTAAAAGTTTTGTAGGTGTTTTTGTTTGTTTTTTGTTTTGTTTTCCAAAATCAGACGAAATTATTTTTTGACAGCTTGTTGTTTGTCCATCGATTCAATTCACTTGTTCCATTGTTGTCTTTCGGTGTTGCTCTTGCAAGTGCCCTATTGGTTGGTACATAGTGACAGGTTTGTTATTTTGTATGGAAACTTACAAAAATATCATACGAAATTTGTCAATTAATACACTCACACCTAACACATTTAGCGTGACATGACTAATGAGACTTGTGTACTCTACTAAAATCGGAAAACTCTAGAAAGAATGCTAAGAATCTTTTTCGCTGAAACAGCGCGTAGTAAAGGGACAGTCGATAGAGATCTGAGATCGGCATTGGACTAGTTATGTTGGGGATAGTATCATCATCATAATCATCATCATCTGTGGCCAAGTCCAATCTGCGTTGGGAATAGTATATCAAATAAATTACAATTACATACTAAACAAGGTTTCTCTAACTGCCGAAGTGTCCGTGGAGAGAAATGCCGAAGTTTTCCCGCCTCACAGCTGTTAATGCACCGAGCATTGATTGTTTTCACTGCATCTGGTGGATTGGGCGCACGAGTCTGTTATTGGATGTATCGAGTGAGTACGTCATAATCATCTCGTTGCAGTCAAGGAAAGTTCATTGTCCTATTATTACTACATGCTGGTTCTCGTTCAGAAACCTAACCACAATCACCATAATTTATATAATCAAATAACAATAGTTAGTAAATAGTAATGGGCAAATACGGCGTTGGAATGAATGCAATAGCGGAAGATGCCATTCGGAGGAAGTTGTGGTTACAAGTTGCAGAAAACACTTTAGCTAACTAGGTAGACACACAGAACCGCCATAATAACATTGTTTAGTGCAGATGCTTGCCTTTCACTTGCAGTTTTATAGAGTAGTACCTACAGTACTTATCACAGAATCTCGTTAGAGATTAGTGTTTTCATTTGATCATTGTGTTGCATAGATTTATTTTGTAAAATCTTAGAAATAAGTTTATTTGTTGGGGTGTGTTGGATTAATACCCTGATACTATTTAATACCAAATTGTAGTGTTATGTTTAGTTAAGTTCTCAGTTAGTTATGCTAGGTAAAGATAAATATAATCAAGGATGTTTTTATGTGTAATTGCATTATAAATGTTATCTAATGTCTAATGCTTTAAAGAAACTCACAAATAATAATAAAAATAAATACATTCGTTTTACGATGGTGAATATGATATAGTGACATTATTTTGAATTATTTGGTGAAGATAATAAGGTGCAGAATACAGAAATAAATAAAATATTATAAAAATATTTGTATTTCTAGTATAACCACTCAACAAGATCTGATTTTCAGTGTGGCACATTTATACCATTTATTATGTGCTTCGTTTTTATGACGGCTCCAAAGTTACCGTTTACATAAACACCGTGTGCTATGCGTATGTTGAACTTTTTTTTCGGGGGGGGGGGGGGAGTCAGACGTTAAATATTATAATATAGAAGTGAACAAACCGAAACACATGTTTTATTGTGTCCAAAACGTCATGTAGAAATTTGAATAAAATCAGAAGACCGGAGCAAAAGCGAAATATACAATTCGAAAAATGAATTTCATTGAACAATCGAAGTTCTGCAGTTAATTCATGAATAATTCAGCCCGCTGTGATTGAAAGAACGAGTTGGAGCTCCCTGGTGGGAGAACTGGGAAGCAGCGTAGCGGTAAGATGCGACGCCCCATGAGGGTTTTATCGGTTCACTTGTGCGGGCGCCGTCACGTGCTATAATGGCGCACTGCATTGTGGGACACTTTGTCTTGACAGTAACGTTGCTTATATTCGCGTGACGTCATGGACATTCCACAGTGTTTTGTTTCAGACGAATCAAAGAAAGACATAACAATGAAACTGTACGGCCTGTGTCGTCACAGCCCCCTTATTTGAAATAAAGGCTATTTAATTTAAACAATGGTAAATTATCGGTATTTCGTGAAAACGTTTCAAGATTTTGAAAAAGTTAATCGTAATAATACAATATGAAATTTGTGACGTTAATTTAGTGAGTTTGAGGGCCTTGACCTTTCAAACCAACAGAAATAGTTTCTAGTATTACACAAATGAAGTGTTTTACAAAATAATTTAAAAAATAAATGATACTAGCAACGAATTGAAAGAATTGAATTTTATATTATAGTTACATAAATAATTACATTTTGTTTAATAAAATATTATAAGTGTTATGATCATTTATATTTAAAATATCTAGTAAGGAAAAATGTGTTTGTGTGCAATTTTTCAAAAACATTTCTACGTAAAATCACAATAATATATTCCTGTTATAAATGCAATAAATTATGAAGAGACATAAATGCATGGCAAAGTGAAAGAAAACTACGCTCACCAAATGTTCGTTTACTTCCGATCATGTGTCAACATAATTCCAGTGTGGACGTCAATAAACTGTTAGAGCTCCGTTTCACCTAATCTGTCACTTAGCACAGGTGGTACCTATAATGATGGAGTAGCCAACCTAATGGGTACTTACAATCAATTTGAAATCGATCTATTATTATTGTCAGCAGCGGCTCAGTCGGCCGAGACTGATATATTCAAAGATCGACCATAACTCAATCTGTCTGATTAGTTGTAACACATTCTTTGCTCATTGAGCATCTCGCTTAATCAATTATCTACACTTAATGTAATGTAATGTGATAATGTGATGCATAATTATGTTCTTTAATTGAGTTCAGTTAAATTTGTAACAGTTTAATTTGGTTTTCTGCATATGTATGTCCGCCGCCATTATATAGTACGTCTTATAGCCTTGGATAATTTTAATACGATAGTGAGCGCAATGACAATTATTTCAATAACACTTAAAATATTGGCAGATAAAACATGTAAATCAATATTTTGTGAGAGTAGGTATAACAAAACTATTTCCATTCCATAATGTCGTTTCAACATTATATATTATTCATTTTATATCTGCATTAAATCATTTTTCTTTTCTTATTTAACAACGTGTAGTTTGCAGCTACAATCAATGTATTGCATATGAAGTTTATTTCTATATAAATAAAATCCAAAACAATCATTTTCTCTTAGAAATGCTTGCTTATATATTATACTATACTCAATATAGTTACTTTATCCAATAAGGTAGACCTAGGTTTTAACAGGCGTAAATTTAAAACCCCAACAATACAGATCATACATGCATTCATTCATTAAAGTCAGTGGCCCATTTAATCTTGTATCTACAAAACGCGCCCTGTTCAAACGAGCTATTTATACACCTGAATATTAAAGAACAGCTTGCATTATGGTCCGCACACATTAATTGCGGTGAACACCGAACAGTGAAGGCCACACTAGTGATTTCCTCGCTCTGCCGAGTGATAACTGATGCGCTACTCGGCTCGGGTTGTTGGCCTACTAAACTACTGCTGCCACTTTCTCCCGCTGGCGGCGTCTGCAGCGCTCGGAGCTGGGCCGGGGTTCGACTCCGGCTGTTCCGGTGCATGGCAGACTTTAATTATTTCAGTTTCATTCTCCTATCTTGTGATCTGACAATAAATAATTGGATGTCAAAAATAAAGGCAATGAAATTAATTTTATAACTCGTAGTTTTGATTTATTTGATTAAACACGGATTAACTTGCCTGAATCACAATAATTTAGATAACCCTAATTCAAGCTATTAATATTTAATTGATTTATATAACATGCTTCTATTTATGTTACTTCCCGTTCTTTTTCTGGTCTTAACTCTAAGCCTGGCCTAACTTTGGACCTCTTTTAAAACCAGACTAAGTACAGACAAAGAAGTTACTGTACGGATCATCTAGTTAAATTAAAAATATTTCATAGGGTGTACGAAAGTTTTAAAAGAGAAGTTTATATGAATGAACATTGAACACAATTTACACTTATTATGTTTCAAATCCTGACTAGAACACGTCATGTTTATATCCACAAAATTAAGTTGTTAGGCCTACATTAATTTGCACTGTTATTGACTTTAATATTCAAAGCAAGATAAACATTTCTTTTCAAATTTGCAGTGTTTTAGTGTCAGAAATTCAGTATAATTGAAACATTATTAAAGAAATGTGCAGACTACATGCAATGTATAACAATTAAAAAAGGTAAAAAAAAATAATACTAATATAGGAAACGTAGTTATAGTCCAAGAACCGCAACTTAAGAGCGTAGGGTACCTCTACGTCAAAAACCGTAGCAAATTGTCATGTTTTAATTATATCTCAAGAATACATCTCGAAATCGAAAATCTGAGTAATAAGTGGGCTGTAGTTTGGTAAGCCCTACAGACTGAATGATAAATGTATCTAAAATTATAACCAGCATGACTGTGATACTTTTAATTCGTAATTTAATGAAATAAAAATCACAGTCATACTGATTATAATGTTAAATACGTTTATCATTCAGTTTGTGGGCCTTACCAAACCATGCACAGCCCGCTTAGTACTCAGATTTTTTTATTTCGATGTACATTCTTGAGACATAATTAAATGAATAAAATAAATTCACATTAAGAGTCTACCCACTCAGTAACTACTAACTAAACTGATTTGCAGTGGGGGACTTTAATTTAAAGTGACTAAACCAACCCTGTAGGCTTCGAACACAATCAACGAGTGAGCGATAACCAATCGAAGATCGATATTTCAAATACGAAACATGTGAATCAGTGATTGGACAGTGCGAAGTCAACGTACCCATGTGTGCTGTAATGGATAATATGTATCAATGAAGACTGTCAGAAGAGGGGAAAGAATGGAGAGCACGGATAGATAACATGTAAAGCGTAGTGGACAGACAGACATACAACCTCGTCAAGTCGCACGCTCATTAAAAGCGCGTCACCGCTAAGTAGGCCTCTCAGTGCGCATGCGCAGGCAGTTGCGCACGCAGTGAAAGGCGCAGACCATCAGCTGTTTAATTGTCATGGCTACCAGCTGACTCAAGTTCGAGGGCGGACACGTAAACTTGGTCGAGGTAAAACTCACAACTCGCAAGGACACATCGATGCATTGCTAAACAAACGGTGCTCGGTCACTGAGCTCTGCCTGTCGTACGAGCCGTCGCCGTGGTCACTTGTAGGTGCGTGGGTACCCTCGCAGATATATCAATCAAGGGTAATATTTATTTATTTTATTGTTTTTAAGGCCAGTGTAGGGAACAATGCCCTCTTTAGCCTGATAAGTGATGATTGATGAATGATAATGAGGAAGGAGGAGAAGCCTGGTACCAGCACGCAGCCTACTCATGTCGAAAAGTACCAAGGGGACCATCGGCTTTCGTCCTATCCGAAAGGACGGTGCAACTTTGGTCAGTCATATAGGTTCCTCCACTAACCCGGACTGCCAAGTAGTTAACGAGAAGAATGAAGCGGTTACACAAGATTTCGAACCCTCCAATTTGCTCTAACCAATGGTAACTAGTGTTTTGCAGGAGAACGGTCACCCAACCTCCTCCTGATCTAGCCCGAGGTTGCTTAACTTCGGTGTTCTTATGGGAACCGGCTAAGCGACCGCGGCTAAACCGTTGGCTAAGGGTAAAAAATTGATTTTGATCATTTGTTGTTTAACGACGTACTCGACAACTAGGTCATATGTCGTCGGGGGGTGGTTGGAGGATAGGGACAAGTAGGACGTAAAGGGTAGGACGTGGACTACCTTTCGTCTGGCTTCCCTCTCGACCTGTCCGGCTAAGGTGGCCCTACCAGAAGCATACGCAATCATACTTGTTTGGGGGGTATCCGTATTCCAACTTTAATCCGAAATAACAATAACACCTTCCTCGTTACTGGTTTGAACAGTGTTTTTCTTAACGTTATAAACTTATTTAGACTAACAAACAACAACAAAATCCCATAAACAACAAAAAGTGAAATGTGGCCATATAAACCACAAATATATTTAAATTTTGTATTTCATTTTGGATCAAGGCTTGTTTTTATTTTTTACCACAATCGTTTTCAAAGTCGAGAGGCTTTCTCGCGCTGTGATTGGTTAACCGCAAACCATAATAACTGTTTCAATCTTGGAACGTTTCACTACAACAAATTGTGGTTTAAGTCGTTTTATGAAATGTGTTTCATCGAGGACAAAATTTAAATAAAAACATTTTCAAGAAAAGAAACGAAAAAACAAACTCAATAAAAATCGAGGCAAAATTCCGTGCTAGTTATGTTGTAAGTCTGGGATAGAAACGAGCTCCTAGATACTTCGTGTTTACAGAAGCGTCAACCGGTCAAGCCAGTTATTTCCTCTTCTCTCTTCCAATCAAAATCCAATATAATCATAAAATAGATCAACATTAGTGTTTGATGCATTAAACTTGACTAATGTGTACAGTGTCCAGTGAAAGTGTCCCATCGAATGACAAGGAATGCACAAGATATTACCCAAAGGCATCATCTGGTACACAGACAATGTCTCTCCATTTTATATTCTTCATTGACCACCATTACTATAATCAGTTAATGGTAGGTATGTAAAAACAATAACTGCTGCCTTTAGTAAAGAAAATATGAAACTATATTACAAGGAACATTTTGAGTTTTGACAAATGGAAATATTCTTCTAAGAGTTTGGTTAGTTAATAGACCATTGCAATAATTTTTTCGTGTGTGGCAAATAGTAATGGACGCAATGTTTGAGACATAATATCTAAGCGAGAAGGAGATTGTTTGTGTATGACAGATCTTGAAGCATTCGGTGCAGACAGTAGACTGATTTGAGCATTTTTGGGTATGGCAAACACCAATCGAAGCATTAAGTGGACAAAATAGACTAATATGGGCATTTTGGTGTGTGAAAATTTTAACCGAAGAATTCAATGCCTTCAATAGAACAATATGAGGATTTTTGTGCACGAAAAATGCCAATCAAAGCATTTCGTGCACGAAATCGACCAAGAACAGCACTTTGTGCACGAAAAATGCCAATCAAAGCAATAAGTGCACGCAATAGACCAATATGAGCATTTTGGTGCGTACAAAATGCCAATCAAAGCATGAATTACCTACAGTAGACCATTATATGCATCTTAATACATAAAAAAAAATGCTAAATGAACCATTTGATGACAATTTTATGGCATAAAAAATGTGAAAAACGCATTAAGTGCGCTCAATAGGCTTCACAAACATGTCCACCCAGCGGCAGACTCGTTACGCCCTACGCACCGTGCGTTGCGTGTCATTCACTTTTACCATCAGTGAGTGAGTGAGTGAGTCACGTGATCGCGCTCGGCGATGTCTCTGCGCGCACGACCCACTTCCCAGCCTGCCGCGCATGCGCAGCCACACTTTTCAGCCACCGCGCATGCGCACCGACACCTCCCAGCCACCGCGCAAGCGCAGCGCAGCCGCCTAACTGACACGAATCCGCGGTGCACAAAAAACTCTTGTGTCGCCTCGATTTGATGTAAATCAGTTCAGTTTGCGTTGTCGTTGACTGTGCCAACCTCATTTCGGGCAAATAAAAGTGAAAACCGTATTTGGATCATGTGTCAGCCTCTTTGTTGTAAACAATGTTTGGTTACAATAAACATGAATGAGTACATACTGCTATATTGGTGGTTATTATTAATATTTGTTGTTGTTTAACGACGTACTCAACAACTAGGTCGTATGACGTCGGAGAATGTTTGGGGGAAAGGGACAAGTACGACGTAAAGGGTAGGACGTGGACTGCCTTTCGTCTGGCTTCTCCATCACGATCTGTCCAGCTAGGGTGGCCCTACCAGAAGCATACGCTTCCGCCGGCATAGCTCTCGGGATCAACAAAGCACTCAAACCTGCCCACCACGATAAGGTAGCAGTCCTTGGGCAGGTGTATTGACCACACACAACACATAATCTGTCTCCGTAGCAAAAGGAAATTTATTACCTATGATTATGAATTGATTATTTACCAAGTAAATTAAATCAATATTTCTTTGATATGCCATATAAACACAGAATAATCTTGTAATAAAAGGAAATGCACGTCTGCTGCTCTGCTTTATTTAGAAATGTAATCAAAACATAAATTTTGATATCAGCCTCTCATAACATGACTGTACACAATTTACAACGTCCTCCTGAATTATAATACTGCTGGTATATGTGTCATTAATAATGAGCTCAAAACAAAACCAAAAGTTGGCGAGTTCTCTAAACCCGACTTTGACATTGACTATGACTACAGAGTGTCTTCGCTGTAAAACCAATAGTTGGCGACTACTCTTAACCCGACTAAGACATTGACTACCGAGTATCTTTGCTGTAACAACCGTGTTCTGATTTAGATGAGAAACAAAACCAAGAGTGCTCAATTAATAAATGAGGCATTTAAGTGAAACTTTGTCGTTGAGATTAACGAGGGAAATAAAATGAAGAGTTTGTATTTGAGGATGTGGGAACCTCCGCAGATAGATGGCCCAGTTCTCAGGCAAGTGGCCCACCTCCACGGGTACAGTCTGGTACAGAAGCTAGTGGCCCACCTCCACGGGTACAGTCTGGTACAGAAGCTAGTGGCCCACCTCCATGGGTACAGTCTGGTACAGAAGCTAGTGGCCCACCTCCACGGGTACAGTCTGGTACAGAAGCTAGTGGCCCACCTCCACGGGTACAGTCCGGTACAGAAGCTAGTGGCCCACCTCCACGGGTACAGTCTGGTACAGAAGCTAGTGGCCCACCTCCACGGGTACAGTCTGGTACAGAAGCAAGTGGCCCACCTCCACGGGTACAGTCTGGTACAGAAGCTAGTGGCTAGTGGCCCTAGAGCACCGTACACTCTGCTACACAAGCTATAGTGGCCCTTGAGTGGCACTTGAGCACCGGTACACTCTGCTACATAAGCTAGTGAGCCACGTCTACAGGGCCTGTACAGTATTGGGCAAAAGCTACTGGCCCTTATCAAATAAAACAGATAATAAATAATATCAATATTATAAAAAACAATAATTCTATACACATTTTTATATGGGTTGATCAGATGGTTTTTGGCATCAAATACTTAGTTTATGATTTTACCATGCCTGACTTTTTCATCCTAGACTGTGTGGATTGGCGTCAAATCAGACCGGACCGGGTTACATAAATATATGAACGATAGTATAACACAAATAATGTATAATACATTGTTTTTACTTTTTACACAGTTTGTTACTTGAATACAAAGATTGAAACAACGAAGAATACTGCTTTATCATACACACTGTTTTTTTTTATAGTCTACTCACCAGTTACAAGAATTGATTTTCAGTGGGGGACATTTATATAATTTATTATATGATTCGTTCTACGCCGCCTACAAAGTCACCGTTTACATTGGTATATACTTTACACCTATTCTATAAATTTAATCGACATTTACACAAATAATGCGTAGAATACAGATAATTATGGTAATGAGAGCAATAATTAAACAAGTTACACAACAATGATTTGGTGAGTTTACCATCAAACAAACAAACAAAGTTCGCATATTAGTGTTGTCGTATTTACAGACACACAAACACACAAGCCCCGTTGTTACAGTAGTGGTTGTGTATTTAACAAACACAAATACGCGTTGCCAAATTGACAGGCTGGGCTATAACAATCAATCTGTTTAGCCGAGTCTGTAGGGAGCATTGAAACTACTGTGTTTGTTATAATTATTGTTAATTGTTTATAGTCTAACTTATATGTAAATTGGTCATATTATTTCGTCGGTACTTTCCAATGAAAGTAATTTATTTGAACAATTCAAAAATAAATACATTATTTTTTAAAAAGTTTTGCACAAATATATTTACCCTTACGTAGATAATATGACAAAAATTATAATAATCTTCTAATATTTAAGAGTAATTTAGTCGACTGCCAAACATTAAAACTACTGCCGAACGCCCTTAATCATTTCCAACCCGTATAGTTCATTTAATTCACATTTTCAAAAGGCAGAAATAAATAAAATTGATTTTTCTTTGAGTATTTACAGTTTTGTTTTTAAATACTTTATTTAAGACATTCTGTGAAATTTTGGATTTGAAATATTTATTTTGGTTTGACTACTTTTAATATTAGTACTTAACATGTAGGAAATACAATTCTGAATGCTTAATGCCAAGAACTGATAAGTTGCAACAGTTATTAAATTAAATTTACTAATCAAACTTTATTAAAAGATAAATATGTAATAGAATCATATCAATTAATAATACGATAATTACTAAATCACATTATTGTCAAAATAGAACATTGTGAAGTTTTATTGTACGTAAAGATATGAATTTTCATGTTCTGATTGAATCTGTTCGCATTCTCTTCTAAGCTCTACTTGAACTTGTATCTTTGTTTCTAATCTATTAGACAGAGACAATCATTAATAATCCATAATGCCCATTAGATGAAGGTTTCCACACAAAACATCTACTGAAAGTATAATCGTACTTTACTTTCATTAAAAATGTATTTATGTTTTTCTGTCGATCACTTAGAATACGTTAAATTATTCAAGAAAGTCTTGGTTCGAAAATATACAACACAAAATAGTCAAAAATTAAAACGTGTACATTTGCTGAGAAGCTTATACAATGGAAGAATATGTATCCTGCTAGTTATTTGAACGTTTTCGATTCTGATGCTAAAGGTATTATAAGACCCGTTCTGAAAGTATAATGTAAATTATAAATTCTTGATGTGGATAGTAAAGTTATAACTGAAACATGTTAAATAATATTTACTAGCCTATAATATAAGCACTTACTATTTGTTGTTGTAAATACTATGTATGCAGGGTGGTAAACATTGTTTTTGAACAGTGATTTAATTACAATTACTGTTTCTTTTACTTTTAAAAATATCTTGAATTTATTTGCGCTTTGTAACTGCGAGAGACAAAGAAGTCCATTCATAATTGTGTTTAAAAAAATATAATTGAAGTCAATTGTGTGTCTCGTTGGTCTAGTGAGTTTATTCCTGCATCTAATACAGAATGTTCAGGGTTCGACTCCCGGTTCGGGCTGGGGTTTTAAACATCGCGGAAATTGTCATAAATCTATCTGTATGGTATCTGAAAACGCTGACTTTGAAGCCGTCAAAACAATAACACGACAAGTTATATAAGGGCCCCACTGAAAATCAACTCCTATAACTGAGAAAGTATAGGCGATAAATTCAAACAAATGTTTTTATTTTATTGAAAATGAGTACGATTAATAAACAAAATGTATTTAATTTAATTTCAAAATAAAATTTTCAACAATTGAATTTAAAAAAACCTAATTCAAAATAGTTCCGTTACAAGACTGCATGTTAACAACTTGAAACGAAGGTTCCATGCAACGTAACTCGCTGTGTCAATACCCGGCCCAGTATAATTGTGTCAGTAATCACTTGCCAATGACCTTGGGCAAGAAAGTCTCAGTTTTATTCCGATACGTAAACACCGCCAGAGTAAACAAACACCCGCTGGGTGCGAGGCTACGCACGAGTCACGACTCTGGCGGCTGTTTCACGAAGCTGGTAACAAGGTCAGTGAAACATGTTCACTATCTGGCTTGAGATCTTCGCGCGCTCGGGACAGCCAATCAACGGCGGCGGATTTAGAACACATCGTTTGAACTACATTAACGGTCTTTAACGATCTTCCATTTTGACAGTGATTTTTTTTATTAGGTTTTTATTAGTTTCGTCTAGGTGGCCGTTAATTTTAATGACAATTCTCTATAGCTATAGGCATATTACTAGTCTATTAATATTTCGAATGTTTGCTTTGCTCTCATTTAACAAAAAAACTGAAGGAGATAAATTAAGTTAACTGGATTGTATTCGTTTCGTAAATTATGCAGTTTTACATCAATATAATAAAGTGTTCTATACAATTTCAATAACAAATAAATTAATATGAATATTATTTTGAATATGAATAATTGAATTAATATGCATTAAAAGTAAAAAAAACAAACATAGAAAAACATGAGATTTTCTTAGTTTGACGCTCCCCTGCTGCTCCCCTCCATCGCTATATGACCCCCCCTAACCCCCATGACAAACCGACAGTCATATCACATTTATTCATTTCATATCATCTTGTTTATAATCAATCATATCTGTTATGCTGGTCGAAGGCCACATAACTAGGGGGTGTAGCTTTTAAACCATGTCAAATTTAAAATATCTTCACTATAACCAGTCTAAACATTTCTCAATACTAAAAATAGCCGTGTCGCCGTGTTTTATTTCGGACAAACATTGAATGTGCACCAATCAAAGAAAGATACAACAATGTAGTTGCATAGCAACACATTGTTTGTCCGCCTGTGATGTCACAATTGAGTCTTGTGCTATTGACGAAAAGATTCGGCCGCCTAATCGACAAAACATCTGAACGATGGATGGGTTTCATTCTTGTTACCAGCCAGGCCGTGACAGCTCCACTCTACGCGTGGTGCGTAACTAGAGTAGCGCGTAGACTCCGCCTAGATCGCCTCTAACTCTACCGAACAGAGGAGACATAGCGGCCAAAAAACTAGGCCTACTTTGCAGACGACGCGACACGAAATAATTAACATTCGCTCACTGTTTTTAGTGACAATCCTTTAGGCTTGACTCGAGTTGAAAACTGTCATTAGTAAAACGTGGTTCGTTCATCCTCTGACTAAAAGATACAACTTCATTGAGCTTCGGCATGTCTGAAATGTATTCTCAGACATTTTAGTGTATTAAAGGTTCGCAATCGATACATTACAATCGGCATCTTTATTTTATTTACTTATTTTACAATGCGTTATTTTTAATTTAATTTATTATTCAATCATACATTAAGTACGTACAACAACTGATTTCGTCACATTGCATTCATATTAATATATCGATCGGAAAAAAAATACCGTTATAAACGATGAATTATATCTAATAGGGCTGTGGCTATCAGTTATTTTCATAGGTAAATTTAGACATCGTAATAGGAATGCACAACTAGGAGAAACAATTTTGTATTCATACTTGAAGTTATTGTCAGATTTTTTCTACAAGATGACGTCTTCATACAACCATATCTTAATATTGTTATTGCCAACAATTCAGCCTAGAGATGATTTTACAAAGATTGTTTGTTCGTCACAAAAAAATAATAAAAAAGTTTAAAAAATTATGCATAGAGTTCCTTTATCTCGTATACATTGGAAATATTGCTAATTTAACAATTTTTAAACCGTATGTATATATATTTGTACAGCCAGACAAGGTAAAATTAAATCTTTGATTACTTCTTTCGAATGTGAGACCTCATCCAATAATTTGAGGTTACTTTCTTCACTAATGATTCTATTAAATATGGTGCGTTCGTGAAACAGGTCCAATTAAGAATATTAAATCCTTTGGTGGAATTAATGTCTTAATTGATTGTTTATCAATGAGTCGTGGCCTGTAGCACACTCGGGTTTAATTGAGGGAATCTTCGGCTTCGTCACGAACATCTACGGGTTCACACGAGGCTGTTCTGACGTACATCGTCTTGCTAACATTTGACTTTCTCCACTGATTAAATACAATATATTCCACAAATATCCAACAATACTAAATAATGTCGGTTATTTATTTAATAAGATGTTTGTTTAAAATTCCAATGATCCAAATCATGATTTTCTTCGCGAAATTTTCAGTAAAATATTTTTGAAAAAACTCGGCACCTCCACCAAAATCCAAAAATATTTTTTTCTAAGTGTCTATGGAGAGATAGGGGGGATGTCGACCTCTCACAAATATAAAATTTAATTTAGAAAACACACTTACAAATTATAATGCCTATTTCATTTTCTGTGTAGAGATAATATTTAGAATAGATTAATTTAGTATTCTTTGGTGTAGGGGCCGGGTTAATAAAAATAGAATTATAAAAACTGTAAACAAAGACTCAAATGCATAGTCATTCCTCACGTGCTCCTCAACTCAGCCTTTCCTCAGACTCACCCAACCACCAATCACAGAGCAGCATTACAATGTGGACTGCTCTGTGATTGGTGGTTGGGCGAGTCTGAGGAAAGGCTGAGTTGAGGAGCACGTGAGGAACGACTATGCATTTGACTCTTAGTATACAGTGCCTAAGATTTAAACAACGTCTCACAAGTTGTGAATCAGTGTAATTACCGATCAAAACACTGAGTATTATTAAGGTCACCGTGTGATCACGCACACGCACACGCAGATACACGCAATGACACTACATACGTTGCTTTGTACACAGCGCATGCATACAATCATACGTACGCCGACCATTAGCACTGACACTTCAAAGTGAAAACCACAACGCATGCGCTGTTAGATTTAGTGTGTCACAATCAGACAAACATCATTCATTATCACAGTGGACGCCATACTTGGTTTGGTATGAAACAACTCAGCATTCTTACATATCACTTCTACATTATTTCCGTTCTTTCTTATCTACATTCCCTTTCCACGATCCCTTAATTTATATCCTATAATATTCCAACATACCTCAAAATGTTTTCCACTGAACTATGCCTGTAATATTTGTGACATCTTTGCAAAATGTTCTTATAGGAATGTGTTAAAACTTAAAAATCATTGCTTAATAATTTCCAAACATATTTTACATGTGGTGAAGGGTGACACAATATTAATTGTATAGAATAATACACTGGTGAAGTTGGATAAAACTATTTGACACATTGGTATATATACATAACTACATCATACACTTCTTGTTAAAGTAATGAAACATTATAAAATGTATAATAATATAATTCCCTTCAATTTTTATTTGTTTCCGAATCTAAATAGTGAACCATGAATCGATATTCACAAAACATCAATATTACACTTTCTCATGACTCTGTCGAGCCAACATCCGTCTGTGACACTATTGAGTGAACGAGCAAAGCGTGCAAGCGTGACTGTGAGAACACTTGTTTCTTCTGAAACTCACCTTTTTCCTCTTGAACTTGTCTATCGTTTCAGCAACTGTGGCCCAACCGAACCTCCCACTAACTCGCTTTATCTTTGTCATTTTAGGCGGCAACTACTCATCAAGCAGCAAGATGCACTCAGCGCCCCTACCGGTAAACTTTCAACACTTTGACCGGCTTCCAATGACGTCACAATGACGCGCACTTCCGGTCGAGGTCTGGGTCGAATCATCTCTACCCGCGAAGTATAAATATACTTATATATAATACACAGAAAACAAACACCGTAAAAACATTTTTTTCAGTTTGTGTTTTTGATTATTTTTTTTCTCAAGGAGAACGGTATTTTTCTCTTCCTACTCTTTCGTCGGTGTCGGATAATTCTAACATATTGGGACTTTCAAATAAATATTGTTTGTGTTTTGAATTTATCCTCTAATCTATTGTTTTGTGCGTGTGCAGACGTGTTGAAAACAAGACATTTCTCCCCTGACCGGGACGAAGAAGTTAGACAAGTCATCCCCCTGGATCCCCCGTGGCTCAGTCCGCAGCGGGCCCCCACATCAACACATCAGTCTCTCCCCCTCCCCCCAGCCTCAAGCATCCTGCAGGCGCACCTGGAGTCAAAGCGATCGCCCTCCCTCGCCCAGCTCAACTCCTCCCTCTCCCCTCCTCAAGACGACCCCCTCGCCTCCCCCCCTCCCTATGATACGATGAAGTACTCGGGGAGCGACAGCGAGGTAATGTGTGCTGGTGGGCCCGTTGACGCGATCCTCCTCAACTCCTGTTGGGCGGGATCCACGTCAGAGTTCCTCATGGACTCTTCCCACAAGATCGAGATGGACTCGTCGCAAGAAGACTCCAACTCCAAGACGACGATGGACGTCCTCGACTCTCTCATCATGAACAGCGGCGGCAACTCCAACTTCGCCGAGCTGAAACCCCTCCCCCCGTTCACCGGATACACCGGACACCTCAGCATCAACGGCATATCCGGTCACCACTACCACGCCATCGCGGCGCCGCAGTCCCCCCAGTCCCCCCACGAGAACAACAACAACAACCCCCAGCAGGCCAACAACAACATTGTGTACAAGCACCAGAACGGCGTGTTCTACAGTGTTAACTCCGACCACAGTGTTGTGTCCTCCACGGTCGACTGCGGCCTCGTCAAGAACGAACCGTACGTCGACTACGGCGGTTTAATCGTGGACAATATCGAGGACATTGCCGCGATCATCGGCTCCGCGATAGCCGACACGACCGTACCCTCCGTCGTCGACACCCTCGTGTCGGCGGAGGATCCGAACGGTTCGCGCGACAGTTGGATGGACCTGGACGCGTGGATAGACACCGCCTGCTCCAACAACGACCCCAACCAGCAGAGCAAGACAATCATCAGCCCGGAGTCGTTGCAGGAGTTCACCAACACGAGCTACTCCCATGAGGAGCATCTGCCCTCGTCCACATTGCAGAACCTCCTCACTCACAACCAGTACCACATCCAGCAGCAGCAACAACTACAGACCATCATGAAGAGGGAGCCCGTGTCCACGAACTATCAGATGCCGTTGTTGCAGTCTAGGTTGCAGAACGGACCGCCCAATAACGGACTCAAGGAGAACTACATGAAGAACGAATACACGCTCAAGACGGAATACATCACCCCCGACTGTGTGGAGCCGAGTTCTACGTCGTACCTAAACAAAGACCTGATGCTCGCGCACACGACCTCGGGGAGTCCGCCCGGGGTAGTTAGCACCACCGACAACACCCTCGTCCTCAACGGGAGGTACGCGAACCCGCGCAGCCGCTACGGGGGCGGCGGGGGGATGCGAGGGGGGAAGAGCCCGGATATGCTCAACGGCAACATGGACGGATTAGTCGGTAATGTAAACTACCCCCACACGACGACCGCGTCGACGCCCTCTAAAAAGAACCGCAGCAAGGCGAACAGGAAGCAGCAAGGTTCTGTCGTCTATGACGGAGGTCTCTTGGGTAAGGAGAAGCCAGTACACCGGTGTACGATATGCAGTCGAGGGTTTCTGAACAAGAGTAACATTAAGGTGCATCTGAGGACTCACACGGGCGAGAAACCGTTTCGGTGTGAGGTCTGCGGGAAAGCGTTCAGACAGAAAGCCCATTTGATCAAACATCAACAGATACATAAAAGGGTGGGCAGAGATTGATTAAAACTAGATTGACAGAAGGGATGGAGGGGAAGGACCGCCTATTGGGTAATGGAGGGTCGGAATGGGAGGGAAAGGAGGACGTTTTCAAAGTAGTTGATGTTTATATGAGTTCAAACGGGGTAGCAATGACAAAGGTAAAAAATTGATATTTTTATACATGAATGAGTTTCAAATCATAAAACAAATATAGATTTTGGTTTTGATTTTTTAAATTAATTTTTTTCGTGGGATTTCACTTTTAATTTTGCACAATTTTTTTGTGATAGCTAAAAGTAAAGATGTTAAGGCATATATTTTCAATAAGGATAATGCGTTTTTGATATGTGGGCTATGTTGCTAGCTTTTGGGTTCCTTTTGATTTCAAACATTATCTTTTTCGCAACAAAAACGGACCAGACAACCAGTTTTAATCTTAGTATTGACAAGATTTTTTCAGTTAGTTTTGAGATTTTAATATATTTACTAGATTTAGAATTTGTGAATTAAAACAACAAGAATAATATATTTTTTACAAACTTGTCATATATTTATAAATTATTAAAAAAAAATCGTTTTTCTTGTTAGGTATGTTTTGGTTTGTTCTGTTTTTAGAGCGGAAAATATTTATAGTCATCTTAATTGCCATAGCCTGCATATTAAGAACGCTTTATCATTATTGAAAATCTACGTAATTGACATTTTTACTTCCCATTTTAATCAATTACTGCACATTCATTTGTGCATCTATTGGTGTTTGATCAAGTGACGTAGCGACCAACGCAGGCCTGACTGATGAAACTGGGGAGCTCGACGTGTGACAGTACTAAGACAAACGCGTTGTGCTATTTTAATATCAAATAATGTTCAATAAAACGTGTTTCAATTGCACACTGGTATTTTTTAAATTTGTTGACAGAAATGTGTTTAAAAAATTCTCACACAAGTAAAGTGTGCATTCTAGTATTACTGTTAATAATTTGTATACACTGTTTTTATTGATTGGGTACAAATAAAAATGATTTGTAAACATTCTTCCTTAATTTTACTGGTTTCTAGAAAGCATTGATGTAAGCGAATGCCTTGTCTAATGGAAAATATTTTGGTAACTCAATTACAATGTGTCGAAAAATAAAAACAATAAATTTGTAAAATTGAAAAAATATATTTTATTGTATTTATCTCGAGTTCAATGGAATTGTATTTCTTATTTCACCAAAAATAAATTAAATTTCATTATTGTTTGTCAATCATATTTAATATATACAAACATGTGTGTTGCTCAATAATGTTAGATGTTTAAATTTGTAAACCTACAATTAACTCTGTTTATTGTATGTGTAATTTTGTCTTTTTTTACTTTGAAACACGTTTGGTATTGACGTATTAACAAAATGATGAACATTTTGTATCTTGTCAGAGCTGTTTTTTTATCCCCATGTTTGAACTAACTATAAACAAAATATATCTGACCCTTAAGTGAATATAACTTATAAACACTCACTTTTCGGTGAGCTCAAATACTATCTTGAAAACTCTTCGTCCCTGGATGGATGTGTATTATTCAGAAAATAATGTCACCTGTTGGGAATCGTCAAAGAAGTTAAAAAAGGTTGTGTAAAAATGTTTATAAATATCTCAGGTCAGCCAAAGAATATCGAGTTCAAAGATAATCCATGAGTTTGTGGAATGAAAGTCACAACAAATGTGACCACACAATTGATTCGTGCATTGCGGCAATAGCAAACCAATATTGATAATGCATGTCCAGCTACGACACTAATTATTGTATTGTTATGCATATAAATATATATATATTTTTGTAAATACAAAACACAAACACACTGAATGTAATATTTATGTAGGAATTTGTAGAAACGTTTTATAGTGTAAAGATTCCTTAACTCGTCCTATGAGAGTGGCTCATGCTGTACATAGATGGGCACAGAACATGAAACATCGAAACAAATTAATAGGTAACACTATTCTTATACTAAAATCGAGTCCATGATTTTATCCTAATGTGAACAATATTGCATTGTGCAAAGAATGTGACAAACAAACAATTTATGTGTATACACGTGTTAAAGTGTGCGTGGTTCACAAGAAAAGTTAACTCAGTTAATAATAATGTTGAATGTGATTGATTGTTTGATTGATTGATAGATTGATTGTGCTGGATATTGTGTTGAAGGTGACATTCCGTCCAGAAGACCATTTGTATTTATCGCATCTAGTTTAAAATCAACTAAGAGAAGTTGTGAGTCAATTTCCCTTGAGTTGAATTGTTTTTGTTATTTAGTTTCTTGTTTTTAGGTTAAATGTTTAATGTATAAAATGTTTAGAGTGTAGAATAAAATGTATCTGTGCAACAGTGTTTGTGCATCGTGATTACAATGGATTGTTACTCATAAATGAATTACCTCCTTTCTTGTTTTTCCACTCGAATCATCACAACTTATTTAGTTCTATTATGTAAAAACATAAAACAAAAGAAAACAAAAAAAATTGGGATGGTTTTGGATTTAAATTAAAGTTTTTGTTCTCTGAGAAAATTACCCAAACGGAATGTTGTATTTATTCACAGGTTGTTGCATTTTTTTTCAGAAGGCTGTGGGTTTATTTTATTTTTCGTTTGGGTTCGTTTTCGTACATTATCTAAATTAATTACTACATCATACATATAACTACAATATTTACGATCTCATACACACAAACACCCATACTAACCAACATAGAACAATAATAAAAACACATAATAATCTGTAATTTCATTGGTATTTCTCTGTTTTGATGGTTGGTGATAACACGTTTTTAGAAACCATCATTAACTATTGAAACATTCAAATGAAAACTGTGTGAAAATGTATTTTTGTATAATGATTGCCAAGTTGAGAAAAACATTAAAAGTATACAATTCAAAATGAGTTTGCATTTTTGAATTTTGGGATATTGTTAACAATCCTTTCTCCTTCAGATTGTGTTATGTGATGTTTTTAGACATGTACATTATGTACGGTGGAACCATCTTACTTTGTATCATTGGCCTTGAGCAACATTTGAAAGGTGATTCCTGTGGGGAGGAGGATATACGCTTTTAATTCTGATGCCGTGATTGAAGCTTTGCTAATTACTTTTCGAGACAATTGCTTAATCTACTCGATGCTAGAGTTAAAATAAAATTATGTTTATAATTAATTGCGCAGAAATATTTTTCATGCACTGCATTGTTAAATTTGAGAGAAAAAAGTTTTTTGTACTATGCCAACATTCAGTGCAAAAGAATACATGAAGTATTGTAGAAACAATAAGGATATAGATTTTCTTTAAAGCTGTGAAAATCAAACGTAGGCAATGAATTAGCCAGATCATAAATTACTGTATTCTCAAGCCTCGAGTTAAAGATAAACATCCAATATGAACTTGAACTTCAGTTTCATCAGCTTAAACTAAAACGAATTAAATATTTTACTTTTAGATTTTTCCGTTAATTTGTTATTTGCAATTCAAAATTGGTCACGTAAATTATTCATAATTACTCAATTAACGATTTCAAATCTTCTTTTCGAACTGTTTATTATTCATAAGCTAAAACTAGTTACTCCTTATTAATAGTACCAAATATTTAACTTTCTCGATTACGAATTACTTAAAAATACGATTGAATAATGTAATAAATCAAAAGTAAATCATTTACAATTAAAATGAAACGTTGCCAGATTTCATCAGTCGTCATGAACAACGAGATTTCTGCTTCAGAGGCCGCCATTTTGTCAGAGAATAAGATAAAGGTAAGTGCAATTAATACACATTTATTACAACATTACTTATTTTGCATTATATGGTTTTTGGCCCACATTACTGTAGTAGATTGTACTCAAATGCAGTCGAATGACCCGATATTGATTTTCTCTATATCTTATTCAATTATAGAACTGATAAGGATTTAATTCCGTTACCCAAAAGTCTCAAAGAATTCATTAGTTACAATTTATATTTGATCACTACTATCTAAAAAATTTAAGCGTGACATGATTTCCATATGAAGGATTGTTAAATATTTCAATAGCTTATCACAATAACTCACATTATTTTAAAACTCTACTATTAAAACATTAAATTCCATAACCCAGAAAAATTTAAAACAATTTGTTTTTCATCAACACGATAATTAGACTGAACGTGACAAAACTCTGTTGACCTCTTTCTGTTGTTCAATACAAAAACATATTGTTGTGGTAGTCCTACAATTCAGCTGTCGTGGTCTAGAAACGTTGACCAACACAATCTATGAGTTCATCTATTCATTGGCATTTTAGTTTGTTGTATCATAACATCTATACATGAACTAGATTCATCGAATACAAACGGAAATATAGTTTGTACAACATTTATCATATTGTCATAACTGCGTTACGTTCTCAATTTAATTACAACAAAATGTTCAGATGAATCCGAATAAATAAATATTTTAAAACTCAAAAAACTGTGTTCGTCAAAACATTCTGTCAATATACGATGTAACACATTACTTTAAAAGTGTGTCGATCAAGTCAAATTATCGATAAGACATAATTAATACAACATACGCTAATTATAGCATGTTGAAAACAATCAAGAACTCAAAATAAATACCATATAACACATTGTGAAAGTTATGGCTACTGTTTATATTTTCTACAACAATGCGTTTATGAATTTATTTCATTAGATGTAGGTAGTCATGCATTTCTCGCTTTCTCAACACACGACCGCGTTAATTGCTGGTTTATTCTCATTTTACTACGTTGCTTCTTCAATACATTGATAATAATAATAATAATAATAATAATATTAAGTATCAACACTATTATAATTATTATATTTATATTCAGAATTCCTCCCCTGAAAACCGTCCCGGTTTTAGTGACCCAGTTTATGAAATTAAATTTGTTGGTTTGTTTTGTCGCAGCTTTTTATATTATTCTGATTATTCTAATCACTTATTTCGTCAGGACGTGTAGAACTACTTCGACGAAAAATCATAAATATATGAAAATTGTATTTGCACAAGAAAAGTCAACAGCCAGGCAAAAATATTTCCAAAAAATACTATCTCAATTCGTATTTTATGCAAATTCTCTAAAAACCAATACCCACATTTAACGGTTCAATATTTTCGTGAAACTATTGAAGTTATTGATGCATTTCTCTTACCAAACAGTTTTTGATTCGCTTTTGTTCTTGAATTCAATAAGTTAGACGAAAGTATTGAACCGTCTAATGTGTACATAACAGATATTGACGTTAAGGCTGGTCCACACAGATTTTGAAAACATAGTGCATAAGGTTTAAAGACGTTGTTTTAAAAACAACAATGAAAACAACGTTTTAAATTTAAAACTTTGTGTGAGCGGCAGTAGGCCTACGTGTTTCCTATGATCTAACTTTACGACTACGCGTTAAACCTTAAATCGTATGTCTTAAAAATCTGTGTGGACCAGCCTTTAGCTTGTGAACAAAGACCACAGTGTGTAAAGATAGTCCAAAGCTCTCAGAAAGTAAACAACGATTGAAGTAAGTCGTAGTGCCGCTGTTTTGTAGGCACCGTGTTGTTTAGTATTCAAAATATGGAATGCCGCTCGTAGTTTGTTCCACTAGGCTTGAAAAGTAGGTCTCTAACCCAACCAGGACGTTGTGCTACTTCCAGCGTCTATCTCTCTCTAACTCACACACCGGTATATCTCCCTCTCTGTCGCACTCGCTGCTCGCGCCATCTACCGCCTTCATTGTCTAACTATCGCTGTCTCTCTCGCACTCATACGCCGGTATATATCTCTCTTTGTCACTCATTGCTCGCGCTATCTGACGCATTCATTGTCTAACTGTCGCTGTCTCTCTCGCACTCACACGCCGGTATATCTCTCTCTCTGTCGCACTCGTTATCTTGTTCTTTACCCACACATCTGGTTGTTCGCATTAGTTATCTTAGTCTGTATACATCATGTTAATTCTTTACGAATGGGATCGCCAGTGCGAGTGGAGCTTGGTAAGTTGGTACCACCACTCACGTGAAGTGGCGCATGGTGAACAGATTTACACCCACGTATTAAAGTTAAGTAGCATCTATCTAGGTCGGGAAATGTGTTGGTGACCGTTGTCTTTCAAATAGAATTATTTAGATGCAAAAAATAGATTAATTATGTTTGGATATTCGGGGTAGTAATGGAACCAAATACTGGTAGAAATCTCCCATTGTTTACCTTGGTAGGCCTACACTTTCCAGCACCGTTCTTGTCTAGTGATACATAAGCTGCAATTATTATTTTATTTTGTATTAGTTTATTTAGATACGTCTTTTTTATTACGGTTTTATATATAATCATGAGCTACACGTAGAGATACGTTTTTGTAGGGTATTTTTAAAACGCTACAAAATACTGATTGTAGGCAAATAATATGTTCCGTTTGTTATTGAGATTTAGTTATGAATTGCATTCTATCCCCGTAAGAAGTTTCAATTGGATTTATTTTTAATATCTGCACCCAAAGTTGTATTTCTTTTTTACGATGTGTAGAAAACACACTGGTAAAATTAGGCTACAACAAAGATTACTGAGGCTACTTTACTAATATTACAATTAGTTTATTAATATTCAATTATAAGTGCAATAACCGCCTTATATTCAAGGTGTTGATGACAAAAAAAATAGGTACTACAAAATGCTAAATTTGAAATAATTAATATTACATTTAGAGAAGATTAATGCTAAAAGACATATCTCTACCTATACGTAATGTGTCGGTGAAATTTTGGGATAATGATAAGGTAAATACAAAATCAAAAAGTCAACATAGAAAGATAGATTATTAAGGCACCCGTAAATGTACATTCTGAAGATTATAATAATTAGAAATGTTTCTATTGATCTGACTATAGGTCTACGTAGCATTATTCTTTTCCCCGTTTCTTTGCTCTATTAGAACATAATCCTTATTCTCAATCATTCCCCGTCCTTAGTTTATTCTTCTCTATTACGCAGAGCCCGCCCGGATATTAAGCCACAAAATGGGAGCCATAAAACTTTCATGAAGATTTATTCCTACGTCGAGGTTATTAGTCGCAACATGGGCAACCACCCTTATTGAGATGGAGGTTCGGGCCGGTCGGGGGTCGCAACCCCGAGGGGCCAAACTTTGCGTATCACTCATCTTGTGTTCTTCTTCTTCTTCTCTCCCCCCCCCCCCTCTCTCTCTCTCACTCACAGCGCAGTCTACAGACATGCTCTAAGGTCTACAGCCTCGCGACACGGGTTGTTGTAACATTAAACCGCGCAAAAGTAACGTTTATCTATTGATACCTCGATAACGCTTCAAGATATTATAAAAGTGATTGGGTTTGGTTTGGTTTTAGCTAAACAATGGATTCAAAAACTTTAAAATAATGTAATCGTTTTGATTGTTATTTCAGTTAATTCGTTAATTTATAGCTAGGTAAGAAAACAAATTAAACAACAATAGTTTAAAGTATTATAGTTATCTGTGACAATGGTAACGATAACAGTTTGAACCCTTTTAAATATAAATTGTTTAGCTGATACAAAACCAAGTGCTGGGTATGAATCATTGTTTCAATATTTCGAAGCATTGTGAATATCAATAAAACAGGTTAATAGACCCCTGAAAAGGGACTAATAACAAGACGAAATATGAACATGCCAAATAGAAAAAGTAATCACAATTGAAGCGTTTTACGAATTTGTAAAATGCCAAAAAGTACCTTAATGATTAAAAAAAAATGTCCAACAGTGTTAATTTAAATGTACTCGTATAACAAATAAACCTTAGTTAATATTTCAGTTACATCTAGCGGAAGATTGGAAATGATATAATTCCATAAGAACCCATAACGCAAGCACATATTTTATAGACTATACCACAAAAATGAAACAGATGTTTTTTGAAGTTTTAAACTGAAATGTGTATTTTTTATATGGGCTAAACATCTAAAATATTAATATCACATTCGAAAAAAATCGGGATGTCACATATTATTTTGTACCATCCTGGTAATATTGACAGTATTTTTAACAGTGGCAGTAGATTGTGACAGAAGGTAAGATTAAATAAAACAATAATAATGTAAAATACGATACAAGGCTATATTCATAAAACTCTTTCACACAAATAAGGTGTGCAAATTAACGAATCATATCTATGGGGGGCCCGTTCACAGTTAATGTTACATTAGTATTCCATCAGGTGAACATGACTTGACACGTTAAAGGTTTCTCAAATGTACAGATTATTAAGGTTTCGGTATTAAAAAGTATGACTACCATGAAAATGTGTGGTGTGAGTCTAACAGATGTCTTGCAACACATATTAGCATTTCGTTGCCTACTTTCCACGTGACGTGATTTATGCATAATGTGCATTACCCCGTTGCTGGCTGGCATCGAATATGTGTATTCTGTCACAGCTTAACTGTATCATCAGTGACTTCTGCTACAAGAATGTTGATATATGGGTACAGGCTTGACACCTCATGAAACTGGTCTTAGATCAAAGTGACGTATGTACTCTTAAAGGTGCCAAAGTCAAATGTATTGTAATTATTTATATCTATCCTATTTGCTTATGTTTATGCTATTCACGTATATTATATTGATTAACGAAAGAAGAAATAAATTAAAATGGTCAATGAAACAATAACTACTACGACTGAACAAAATAAAATAGCAAAAAAATATAACAACGAAACGAAACTCCTATAGAAAGGAAAACAAGAACAGTAAAAATGAATTGAAAACAAAAATGTGTAGTTTTAATTTAAAAAGTAAATAAAGAAGAGTTACGTAGGAAACGATACAAAATAAGATTGAAGAGAGGGGTCAGTCAAATGTGAGATCAATACAAAGTCAATAGAGACGGGGGGAGGGGGGGGGGGGGATGGAGGCAGCAAAGATGTATGAAGGCTGTATCACCAGACTACCCTAGGGAATCTCTGTTCTCAGATCGTTGAAATTGCTTTTAAGTTTAAAATGGTTCGAAATTGCATGTCAAAATATGTCATAATTTGCACTAGAATTTAATGCTCTTATTTATGATAGCTTTTCTGTTAGAATAAATATATATTTTTATTTAAATATTCTTATTTAACTTTTTTAATGTATTATTGCAACACACCTAAACAACAAACAGGTAAATAAAGCTGCAACACAAAAATCCATATTTTATGCTGGATTGAGAATGTTTGACATATAAAAAACACTAAAATACAAAACTTTTCTAAATTTAAATCAGAATCTATTGAATAAGTATATGCACATCAAATTGTACAATTAGAAATATTAATTGATAATAAGGATAAGTTGTAAATGTATGTACAACAATGATAGCTGGTGAAGCTAAATAAACATAACCTTATCTTATCTTTTATTTAAATAACGGAAATATTTAATTTATTGGAACAAAGACACATTCATAAAAAAAGAGTACTAGATTCCATAAGGGATGATATTCATAGTTCCCACGTGACGTCACAGCGGCCATGATTGCGACACAATCGATGAGGACCTATCCTAGATCATTGGCAAATACTATTCAAATTTAATAAATAATCCTTATTTAGAATCTAAAAAGTAAACATAAATAGTACAAAAGTAAAATATTACTACAAATACCAATGTTTGTTTAGGCCGAATTTTAAAGAACTAAGAATTTCTGTGTTCTACCACAACAGCCTTCAATTGTTTCTCCATGGCAACGTCAAAGTTTGATCACAAATGTGGCTGCCACGCGCAAAGATGTGACGGACGTGCAACCTATGAATATTATGGTTTACTTTATTACAATTTTATAAAATTGTATAGCAATGTTAACAGATAGACATAGGTGCTCCCAAAGGTTGATGGACACCCAGAATGAATGGCACGTGTTATTGCAAATCATAATGCCGTAAGGTATGCGTCTACAAGGGAGATGTTATGATTTGATAGCACTGAAGTTTGGCCAGACCAGAACCCGATCTTAGATCTGTTATGTGATTGTACTTCATACGAATTGATACAACCAGGAAATACACTGTATAGTATGTTGTAGTTGATCATGTCTGCGAGATAACCCCTTCTAATCAATCATAGCTTCACATCCCATAACTTGGCCAATGTGAGTAGGCATATTTGCCAACTCTTTTAACAACAAAACAAATAAAACAGCAGTAGAATAGTTTATCATCGGGACATCAACAGACCCGTATGATTTGAGTTCGAGTCGAAGGCCGGGGCAAAGCATAGTTTCAACAACAACAACATATCGTTCAACAACACGTCGTTACAGCTACCGGTCACCACGAGGAGACGTTTCCTGGCTGCACGTTGCTTAACGTCGCCACATGGTTCCCGTGTGCACCTTACCACGCGTACAGGACGCAGCTACCGGTCACCACGAGGAGACGTGTCCTGGCTACACGTTGCTTAACGTCGCCACATGGTTCCCGTGTGCACCTTACCACGCGTATAGGACACAGCTACCGGCTTACCGTGGGACTCCAACTCATTAATTAACATTACAACACTCACCGAGGGAACCAAACTTAACTAGGCACTGATTCATTTACATTATGAGAGGATCGCATCAAGATATTCTAAATAACACAAGTTTTCCGTTGGTTTTTACACCAGCAAGTAGGCTGTACACACGCACGCATTGTGTTTGAATATGCAAATTATATTTAAAACATGATTTATGATTCAGTTTTTCAGACGTAGGGTCTACAGACAGACAGAAGTGGTATGAGTATGACAGAATCGTGGATTCTAGTGACGGGAATGGGCACAGTGGCGGATGTAGAGTAAGATCAGGGTGGGCTGGGCCCCTTTAAATACTTCTACAGCAAAAACATCTTTGTGGTATTTTTACTTTTTACTTAGAAGTAAATAAATAAGTTTCACTATCTACTTACCAAATAAGTTACAAGAAATCTACCCAACATCAAATTGATAAACAAGGATAGTAGCCTATAATGGTCCCTACAGAACTCCCAAAAGTAAAGGAAATCAGTTATTTCAACAAAATTGACAATATATTTGTATCCGCGAAAAATTAACTTAAAAAATTATTGAATCCTTACGGATTCCAACGAATTTTAAGGATTATGTGAACATACATATTACATACTTCAACCTCAAACCGTAAGTCCGTGTAAAGTGTAGTCAAAAGTCGTTTTGTTACTCTGGGTGAAGTGTGGCAAAATCAGGTGTGAAAGCCTACCTTTACACTACACTTACACTTAACGAAAGAGGAAAATCAAACAGACCTAATGCATCATCTAACTTGCGAGCCACTAATGTAGGCCTACTCGAGTACTATTCCAAGGTCTTTGCTCATGACGCGCATGTTTACGGAGAATCCTCGTCTTCCAAAGCGGTGAGTGAGTGAGTCACTCCAGACTCGCGTGTCTAAGCTCTTTGTTGCGCAACGTCGACTGCAAAGAAGAGGGAACGAAAGACTTTCTCTCTCGGTGTTCGAGGAAATTCCAGAAGGGTCGGTCGGCGGGCAGGCGTTTTGTTGGCGATGCGGATATGTTGGGCAATAACTCTTGGCCCAGTCGCTACCTGTGAGCATGAGCAGTATCTTTCAAACAAGCTGTAAACGAATGCTTTCAGGTACCGCGCAATCTGAATATAATCAACTCTAAGAGATTTTGACTAAATCTATCAGTAGAGCTATACCAAATTCGCAAATTAAAGGTCGAAAATTATTTTATTTCCAAAATGAGCACAAACTGATGAATTTTCAACCAGAAAATGACAAAATTGTATCACCGCCGAAATTAATTGGTGAATATTAAAAATCAAAATTTTATTAATCTTGTTTTAAATAACGAAAAGCATGGCAATTTGATATCATTTATTTTATTGCGATTTTAAATATATATATTTGTTAATGTTCACCATTTGCTGGGTTTCGTCACACCACACTTCACCCGACGTTTCGAGGGAATAACATCCCCATTAACCAGGGTCAACACGACGCGTTGTTCTTCGTTCGGCAACCTCTGCATGGGGTTCAGTAAGTTTTCTCGAAATATTAACATTAAATATATTATATATATATATATATATATAGTACGAAAACATTTTTAACGGTAAACTCCATCCAACGTTTATTTTCACAAAATAAATGTCAACGTTTCGACGACGTGTAGAGTTGTCCTTCTCGAAGACATACAAAATAAAAAAGTAAAAAAAAAAAACAGAACAACCAAAAACACTTGCATACAAAATCAAAATCACTGCCACAGCAAAACATCACTGGGTAGCTCTAGCAAGCTGTTTGGATTTCCTCCTAGTTATGGGTCCCCCTTATTATGTTTATTTTGTGAAAATAAACGTTGGATTTGGTTTACCGAAAAAAATGTTTTCCTACTATACGTTTTGCAACCAACAAAATCAAAAAAATCATATATATAAATTATATGTTTGTTTTTTGGTTTTTTTTTCACACGAGTAAACAGAAGTGTTCGACTCACCCAACACTGCCCGACGTTTCGGAGACGTATCTTTCTCCATCATCAGAGGCCTTCCCTCTCGCGAATCTGCGATGACACTGAAAAAAAAAACAAATAACATATATCCGTGAGAATATGAGAACTAACATGTATATAGGCCTATAAATGTATATTTGCAAGAACAGTTTAACATCCTATAATTACCCAAAATTGTGTTCTGGGACAGATGTATTTTGATGGTGTAAAACAAACTGAAAGGTGAACTCTGTTTTGAGTTGTTTGACCTGTACCCCCCCCCCCCCCCCCCCTCCCCTCCCCCCGTCCAGAACCCCCACCGTCGAGATCAAACAGCAATAACGAGCTCATTATTGTTGTTCATTCAATTTGTCTCTCAAATAACTTAAGTCAAGAGTTTTCAGTGACCGGAAAAAGCAACAAGTTTATATTGAGGTACAGTCGCCACAAAGATGCTCTGAAACATCGGAGTAGATGTTATTGTTTGCCGGATGATCGTTCATAGTCGGACAGAATGTGGAGGGTTCGTGGAGGGAGGGGGCACTCTTTGGTTAGTGATGGTTATCCATTTGAGTGGGAGTACGCTACGTTGTTGCCCAAGTTCACATATATCAAAAGAATAAGAATGTTTCATATTTCTTGTACATAGTTGTACAATTCCTTCTAGTTTCTTTGAAGTAAATATTTCTACCGTATTGCCAAGTGTTAAGGGCGGGGGTCATTGGATTTTAGAGAAGGATTTCATTGCTTGTGTAAAGCAGGAAACGTTTTTATTACTAATCTGTTGAACATTGTAATTTTAGATTCAAATTTAGTTAAAAATGTGTAATAACACTGTTTTATTAGTACAGTAGCTAAGATAAGTGTTTTAACCATTCATAGCACTAACAATAATATGAGTAATATAACACTAATATGAATGAATAATATGGGAGATAATTAATACAAATTGAAATACATTTATACTTTGGAGAAACTCTCCCAATGGGGGTCTGGATTTCACAACAAATAAAATTGATTTTATCGATTTATTTAGTATGGTATTACCATTGTTGATAGCTTCTGTTGTCATTAGATTCCCTTGTCGCGTAATACTTCTTATTTTCAAGTTGTAAATTTAATGGTAGGCCTACATTTCACTGCACTTCAATTAAATGAATAATATTCTTTAAAATTATTTCAGCGTAAATAGAAAATTAGTATCATTGTTGACGTGTTTTACATACATTTACATATCCCAACCATCAGCGACCTATTCATAGAGAACAAGATAGTAGATAGTAAGTGTGAAAGATAGGGGTCGAATAACGTTACTTTTAGGAATAACCATCTAAAAACGAATATAGCCATTAATAACACGAACATAGTTTAAGTGAAATTAAACCAAAAATAGACGCTCGTCGTTTCACTTTTACTGTCGTTGTAACTGTAACGTTGCCCAGATCTGCCGATAGGGGCGTCAGTGTGCATTGATATGGCGGCTGTATTGCCTGGCCTGTGATTGGCTGTGACGTCAGGGAGCCCTCTGAAAGCGTGTCAAGGTCAAAACAAGGGAAACGATTTTGAAATACTCCACTGGACATTTTTGGGGTCGAATTATGGATGTTTTTAAAGGTATTCATTTAGTAAACTTTATTTTTCTTCAATTAATCAGACCCAAAAACCAAAATTGGAAACGTCAGTAGCTGTAGATACAATATCTGAAGCAACACATAGTGCATGTACAACAATGCCTACCTATTACATTAGGTGTAGTTGTAGATAGAGATACTAGTAACAAAAAAGAAACAAACTATATAAAATATAAATGAAAGAGTAATGTTTACATTGTAATATAGATACAACGTGTTTGGCTATTATTGTTACTAACTATCTGTATAATTTTGTGCATTGCAAAAATTGTGGTTTGTTTATTTATTTAAAGTAATTTATAATATTCAGTTATATAGCTGATTAAAAAAGAAAATCATAATAGACACTCATGTGCACTTTACCCAAAAAGACAACGCAAATACAAAAAGATTCGATATAAATTGGGTAGTGTAACACTTATATAAGTGAATAGACAAGATTTATGATTATAATGTCAACAAACTAGATAATATTTGCTTCATTTAAGATCTCTGTAGATTTTTTCACAGATCTCACAATACATTATATATATACACATTTGCCATTTATACTGTCAATTAAAATCAACACAATGAATCGAAAATTTAAATTTAAACCATTTATCGTAAACTTTTTAAACGTTTAATGAGTTACTCTATTAAAACTGTCTACACAAAGGAAAACTGTCCACGTGACTTGTTGAATGTCAGAGTGCAGAGTTATGAGAAGAGAAGTAGAGTCGTGAGGCTGACGTCTTTGAAGGTGACTTATTTTGTGTTTAATGCCTATGCTCGGTGTTACGTATGGCGGCAGAGCGAAGCCGGCCACGAATGTTCAATCACAGCTAAAGGTCAAAGTTTATTGGGCTAATTCAATACCTACACAACGCCAGTTGCGTTTTGAGTAAATATATTGATACTATTTAATACGAAATTGTATTTAGATCTACATAGATTAAGATAAAGTGCATCAATCAATTTATAATGTATTCATTGGAAGGTAGCATTATAAATGTAATACTTTAAAGAAACCCAAAAATAAACGAAAAAATAAAGTGTTTATAGTATTAAGCAAAACATATTCACTTAGGCCTGAATGCATAGTTCACACTCAAGCCCTCCTCAACTCAGCCTCTCCTCAGCTCACCTCAACCACAATCACAGAGCCGTCCGCATGGTATTACTGTTCCGTGATTGGTGGTTGGCGAGGCTAAGGAGAGGCTGAGGAGAGGCTGAGTTGAGGAAGGTTTGAGTCTGCTGACTACGCATACAGACCTAAGACTTAAATGTAACATAACCAGTGGCGTATACACGGGGGGGGAGGGGGGGGGACAAAACCCCCCCCCTTTGGCAAAGGTAACATGGAAAATGACCGTTTACATTTCAATAGCAGTATCAATAGACAGTATTTCAATAGACAGTAAGATGTTTTACTTTATAATTATTGTATATTGTTGTAATTAAAAGCAAAAGCAATACGAAAAATATGCAAATTATTGATTGAGGTTCCTTTTATTAGCGGTGCTAAGAAAAAAATGTGTCCAGAAACTGAGTAATCTTGTTTCGGTTGGACACTGTAAAACTCACAGATTTGCACTAAAATGACCTTGACGAGAATTTTTTCGGGGGACAAGCCCCCTGGAACCCCAATTATTTTTCGGCTCCACTCTCTATAATATGGGTTGAAAACCCCCCCCTTTCCCAATTCCTGGATACGCCACTGAACATAACATTCAATTTTAGAACATAGATATTTCTCCGTTATACTTTACGTCCAGTATTACAATGTCCCAATAAATATATTTATTCGTTGAATAATTTTTTTCCACTATTGCCACCACCAATCAGAACCTTTGAAATCCACCAAATAGTGTATTTGCTCTAAATAACTTTGATTTGTTGATAGAGATACCGACCCTAAATACAATAACATAAAAATAAGGCTATTGTAAAAACTGAAAACTTAAATCGCAACAATAAAGATCACTTAATTTCATGATTAAAGTTTTCACCTGTGTACATTGTATACTCAGCATAAGGAGTCTTCGATCTAATAGAACATTTTAAAAATTGTCCAAGTATCTATTCTTGTTCCTCGCACGGCCCCCTAAATCGTTACAAAAAACAACGTAGAACAAATGAACAATCAAACATGAGCTGTCAAATGTTTTATTAAGGTTCATTGATGGACACAAGATCTTCATCTATTAACCTTGATTTCACATTTTTAATTGTTGTGTATTGTTGTTCTTGAAGTTTTAGGGGACCGTGGGGAGAAACAAGAATAGATACCTGGATCATTTTTAAAATGGTATATAGCACAAGACTCAATTGAGGGGGCTGTGACATCACAGGCGTACAAACAATGTGTTGCTAGGCCACGCCATTGTTGTATCTTTCTTTGATTGGTGCATATTCAATGTTTGTCCGAAATAAAACACGGCCACATGGCTATTTTTGGAATTCAGTCTTGTGCTATTGGTACCGTCGTGACTGGGGCAAGTCAGCCAACATCGCCTGAGGACCCCTACGTCCTCAGTCACGTCCCCACGTCCTCACGACTCGGCTACAGGATATCCTGCACCGGGCGCCGAGCCCACGACCTCATGTCTCGATATCGCGACGGTATCAACTGTGCCACATCTGCAGAGCCTCAACATGAGAAGAGCAAAGAGCTCGTGACGGGAACATCTGTGCGGAATATTGTCTAACCTATTTGGACTAATCGCCGCGACATAACCTGCACGAAATATTGTTATGCTCTTAAACTTAACAACAAGAAAAAAAAACTCTACCGGTAAACGAACACAAAACAAGTCACGAAACGTTTTCACTTGAGACAGACGTTTAACATAATACCGTGAAGACAGGTGTTAAAATGTGATGTCCCCGTTTCATTTAGCACTATAATTATAATTTGAATTATCCTTTTTTTGAATAGTTGGGAAGGAATGTCCAAGGGCTGATAGTATGACTCAGTCCCAGCATTCGCTTTTACGACTAAGGAAAACCTCGGAAAAACCTTCAGTCAGAACTGCCGGTGACCGGAATCGAACCGGTGACCTCCCGAATTAGAGTCTCGCGTTTCACCGCTGAGCTACCTCTATCACCGTTTGTTAGTACATACAGCGCTATATGTGGCCAAATGTAGCAACTTATTGGTGAAGATTACATTCCGCGGTTGAAAATAGTGCTGGATATTATTGTGAATTATCTTGTTTTTTGATTGTTTGTTTTTGATTGTTGTATTTTTATAGTGTATTTTGTTTTTGATTTTTATTGTCTTGTTTGTTTTTTTGTTGTTTGTTGTTTGAAGTCTAAAACGGATCCTAATTTAAATGGCGGCTTGTCTTTTAAGGTGGACTAATCTGATACATAATCTGCCCACAAATTTTAGAAGCCGTATTGAATTAAACAATTTTCACAATTTTGCCATTATCGACGTAGGAAGAACGACGCTGCTTCATCGTAAAGTTGCGTGGCATTGCCACTTGAGCGCTTCATTTGGCCAAACTCGGTGCCTATATAGTGGTATAATGGAATACATGTTGGTGAACGATGTCTGTGCTCTATGTTTGTGCTCTATGTCTGTGCTCTATGTGCTCTATCTGTGCTCTATGTCTATGTCTATGTCTGTGCTCTATGTCTGTCGCACCATTGTGTGCGCCGTCTAAGTGTGTCAGTGGCTCAGCCCTACGATGCATCTAACTAAGCTGCACGAGGCTGCAATCATCCATGACTTGCACTCCGAGATATGAGATGACAGAGTCACGCTGTAGGGGGCGTTGTGGTCGTTCATGTTGTTGTTGGGAGGCGGATGTGAGACGGAACAATACCGGCCATAGTAGCGCGCCTTGAGGGACTCCACGGATGTGAGACGGATAATACCGACCCTAGTAGCGCGTCTTGAGGGACTCCACGGATGTGATACGGAACAATACCGGCCCTAGTAGCGTGCCTTGAGGGACTCCACGTATGTGAGAAGGAACAATACCGGCCCTAGTAGCGTGCCTTGAGGGACGACAGTCTATATTCTGCCCCACGGTCTGTTGGCAGTGTCTGAAAATTCTGGTTTGACGCCTTCTTACCCGCACATCCATTAATAGTCTTTAGGCTCAACTTCCAGCAAAAGCAGTAAAATTCGACATTCCGTTATAGCGTATTAGTTCTTATAAACATAGAACTATGATTCATTTCAGTTAGTTTTCATTAAAGTGGAGTTAGATATATACACTACATATGGACATTTATATCCATTTTAAGCCTTTTTGTTCACCTACCTTGTGGAACATTCGATTTCGGTTTATTAAAATTGCTTTTATATAGTTTTAGAATATCCTAAAAGAAAATCTATATATGTCATTCTATAGAGAATATAATGCTCTTTCTTATCAATGGTTTCTTGCTCCAATGAATATTTCCGCTTTGCAGATGTTCTTAAGTAGGTGCGAAAGTTGTCAAGCAACAGCTCATTACAAAAGGTAATGAGAAGAACATCTGAAAAACAGACACATTGATTGAATCAAAGAAAATTCATAAGAAAGAGCACTAAATTCTCTACATGATGACATATTTTGATTTACATTGGTAGTTTACCGATAGAGGTGGCTCAGCGGTAAGTAAGACGCGAGACTCTAATTCGGGAGGTCGCCGGTTCGATTCCGGCCACCGGCAGTCCTGACTAAAGGTTTTTCCGAGGTTTTCCTCAGTCGTAAAGGCGAATGCTGGGATTGAGTCCTACTAACAGCCCTCGGACATTCCTTCCCAACTGTCCAAACACCCTTATAACCTTGTTACTCACCTGAAGGGGGGCACATCAGGTAAAGCTGGTGTGCACCCTATAACAGGTATTCCTACAAAAATTATTATTATTATTATTATTATTATTATTATTATTATTATTATTATTATTATTATTATAATAATTATTATTATTATTATTATTATTATTATTATTATTATTATTATTATTATTATTATTATTATTATTATTATTATTACTATTATTGTTATTATTATTATTATTATTATTATTATTATTATTATTATTGGTAGTTCGGCAGGCTAGGTAAACAGCTTTAAAAACATTTGTTTTGACCGAGATTGTACATAATGCACCAATAAAACAATAACTAAAACAAAAACGACAATCCACGTATTAGTTACGGTAGTGGGCAGCCCGCGAGAACCACAGGCGAGACCATAGAAAGCTGAGTTAGGTAGGTAGACAATGTTCATGATTCATCTGTGCGAGCAATCTGTTGTGTGCGTGTCAACGCCTTGGGTAGCCACAATCATGTGTTCTTCCGGGCCGTACCTGGCACAGTGTTGCTATAGGCACCGTGTGTTAGTTCGTACACACAGCGCTATAAGTGGCCAAATGTAGCAACTTATTGGTGAAGATTGTATTCAGCGGTTGAAAATAGTGCCAGATATTATTGCGAATATCTTGTTTTTGTTATTGTTTGTTTGTCTGTTTTTTGTTTTGTGTTTGATTTTGTTTTTCGTTGTCTTGTTGTGTTTGTTGTGTGTTATTTGGTAGTTGTAAGTCTAAAACGTGTTCTGATTTAGATGGCGGCTTGCCTTTCAAGATGGACTAATGGAATTCATAATCTGCCCAAAATGTTTAAAACTCGTATTTAATTAAACAATTTTCACAATTTGCCATTATCGACGTAGGAGGACGACGCTGCTTCATCGGAAAGTTGCGTGACATTGCCACGTGAGCGCTTCATTCGTTTTCACTAGCGCCCTCAGTGGCCAAACTCGGTGCCTATACGCAGGGGCGGCTCGTGCATATGCGCACATACGCACGCGCACCCCCAAAATATTTGCGATAAATAAACAAAAAATAAATTTAAAATCCAATCTTCAATTTTCAACTAATGTTTTATTATGGACGGACCAGAGCATGCATATTCGGCAAGAGTCATTCTGCAGTAAATGTCCGTTCCCGCCCCGAGGTATCTGTTGCCCATTCAAACCCTCTACGCGCACACTATCCCGTGTGCGAACACAACTCATCGTAAGGCCCATGTTTAAGACGTTAAAACTAACCTGACATTTTTTTTTTTGAACTAGCATGGTTCTAATAGCCACATTGGCGCACGTGCGAACGAACAGGGTAGTTTGCAACCAACCCTAGGTGGAGGGTAGGCTACCTGCGGTCGGTCTATCGCTCCCGCGCGACATGCTGACACTAGTCAGTAGCCAGCTATCATTTGGATAAGTAAGTTTGTTCAATCAATCAATGCATGTAGTTTTAAATAATGACGTCAATCATAAGTGATCTAATCAAAAACAGTTTTTCAAGATAAACATTAGAGGAACAATATTACAAATAAAAACACGAGCCCAGCCAACCCCAAAATTAAATTTGGTTCAATTGGCGGTTACAGCTAAACGCACATATAGTATAAAGTGGGCGAGGCGCGTGTCGAAGGAGTGGACGAGAATATGTTTGGGTATGTAATTTTACAATTTTATATAGTATTATTAGTGTTTTGTACTATCGAGGAAATCTTATCTGTGACAACCTGAATTGAAGTATACCACTGGCATTCTATTTGAACGTTTTGAGGGTAAGATGTCGCGTTTAGGAGATCAAACATAACGCAGGTCTCAAAAATTGTTCAGCCTACTGACTGCTGTAAACCTCCGGCGGCTGGGGCTTAGCCCCAGACTCCAGCTATTCCGCGCCACCTCGTTGCGTGTTCTAGTTATGATTTGAATATGTGCACCTCCACAAATATCGTCCACGAGCCGCCCCTGCCTATACGTGTTGCTAGACTTATGCTGGTAGTTGCATATTTATTATTTATTATTTACGGCTAGAGGTACCATGCGAAATCCCCGATTTTTCTTGGTTAAAAATTATAATTGCTTTAAAATTGTCGAACAAATGTATCATTCGCTAGAGAATTTACTGTTCTGTCCAACAAATATTTCTCCAAATTCCAACAAAAAGTTCCGTTTTCAAAATCACCTAATTTAACTTTTGAAACGGTTTTTGAAACACTCCTTTCAAATTAAATAGGAATTAGAAAAATGGAAATATTTATTGAAAAGGAAATTAATTTATAAGAACATTGAATTTTCTAGGGGATGACACATAATGGTTTACTTTTCGACAGATTTTAAGCATTTTAAACCGACAGAAAACGGGGGTTACGCTGGATGGGTCGAGATACAGTGTACTCGATAACTAGGTCATATGACGTCAGAGGAGGGGGGGGGGGGGATTTGAGGAACAGAACAAGTTGGAGGACGACGGAAAGGAAAAGGGAACTACTTTTCGTCTGACTTCTCCACCTCGACCTCACTAGCTAGGGTAGCCCTACCAGAAGCATACGCTTCCGCCGGCATAGCTCTCGGGATCACCAAAGCACGCAAACCTGCCCACCACGATAAGGTAGCAGTCCCTGGGCAAGTAGTAATTGATAAACAAATCGATAAATCATCGGTGTAAGTATTTTCTTTAATTCTTTGGTTTTCTTTCTAGCTTGAAGATATAATGAGAGTTCAAACACTGCCTAATCATGGCTGTACGATGCAGTTCTAACGTGTGTTTCATCATGAAAGCATTCACTCATGGTACTTTGCACGTATAAGAGTACAATGACTCTTACACAGAAGATATAAAAAGCGATTTGAAGTAAAACCTCGCATTTATTAATTGTACCTATTTCGATACCTTTACGTAAAAAGCAGTTGGCAAATTCTGTCACGTTTTCTTGTGCAATGCGCGGTTCAGTGATTCTGCAGTTCTTGCGACTCAAAAGTAACAAATGTGACAATCGGGTTGAGAACTATATTGAACTATTATGTATTTATAATGTATCCGTTAATGAAAAACTAATATAAGTTATAACATATGCCTAAATGCACAGCCTGGAAATGCAGTCCACCCTCCTCAACTCACAGATCGGCAGTGGCTCAACCACCAATCAAAAGAGACTAAACATACAATGCTATGTATTTATACATAAAATGACGTTGGGTGCAGTACCACTGTATTTAGAGAATAAGATAAACTAAGTAAGCAATAAGCGCAGATATGAAACTACAGGAGGTGTAGATAATAATTTGTATCTAGATCACTGTAACTCTATAATGTAGTAAGTAATAGTTTATTTTATGAGTGTCAGAGAGTATAATAAATTACCTAGAATGCAAATGGTTTTAAAGTAAAAACCATTTACTTTGTAGTCTGTACCAAGTATAAGATGAACTTTGTAATGTATGTACTTAAATAGCACCTGTGCTAAATAAATAGATTTCAATTCAATCACGGAATAGTAATACCATGCGGACGATCTATGGAGGCACCACTGTTAAACCCCCCCCCCCCCCCCATTTTTCTTTACTTCGATTAGCCTATGCCTGCCCAGAGACTGCTCCCTTATCGTGGTGGGCAGGTTTGCGTGCTTTGCTGATCCCGAGAGCTATGCCGGCGGAAGCGTATGCTTCTGGTAAGGCCACCCTAGCCGGACAGGTCGAGGAGGAGAAGTCAGACGAAGTGCAGTCCACGTCCTCTCCTTTACCTTATCCTATCCTATCCCTTACGCCCTACTTGTCCCTTTCCTCCAAACACACCCCGAAGTCATATGATCATGGGTGTAGAAAACGTCGTTAAACAGCAAATAAAATAATAATCAATTCTATTAGCCTATGTCATCCATTGAAACGTGGATGAGTTCTGTGGAGCTACTACTGTCCATGATGGATGAGTTCGGTGGAGCTACTACTGTCCATGATGGATGAGTTCGGTGGAGCTACTACTGTCCATGATGGATGAGTTCGGTGGAGCTACTACTGTCCATGATGGATGAGTTCGATGGAGCTATTACTGTCCATGATGGATGAGTTCGGTGGAGCTACTACTGTCCATGACTCACACACACCCCTCCCCCAAGACTTGCTAAGTCTGACTGACACCAACTTCACTCCACAATGCAATAATCCAACTCCTCCAGTAAGATCCTACCACTCGGTTGAAAAAAACAACCATGCGCCAACGACTACAGGTTATTGCAATCGTCCGAAATTTCTATGGAACAAGCACATGAATTGTGTTGAAAAAAGTACATAACAAACAAACAACATATAGTTTTAAAATAATAATCTAACCGGGAATCGAATTTTCAAACATGTCACAATAAAACAACATAACCGCAGCAGTTTGACAATTAAAGCGCACGTAAGGTGTATTACGTCACTTCACAACGTTGCAACGTTGCAACGTCTTCCTACCTAGGTTGTTGCAATAGCGCTTCACACACTGTTTGGCATCTGATAGCGATCAGGCGGACGATTAGACGGAGGAATGCGCTGTTGTCTGTTGAAACACTGTTACGAGGTTTCCTAGGCCGGACTGCAGTAGATTAGCTTGATTGCCAACTACAGTAGAGTTCCGCGGGAGTTTACACTATGGCCACACCGTTTTCCCCCCGTTTTGGACACCCATAGATACGTTGAAAGATAAGCTACCCCGGGATTCCTTGTTTTCCTAGAACGATTGGACCTCATCGCCTTGAAGAATGTGATGAGTGTATTCAGTCATCTGAATTCTTCGTCCTTTGCTCGAGTTTAATGAAGATAATTGCTCGACTGGACTTTACTCCAGGGGTGTACCAAGAAAACTACCTAAAACGTTGGTGTAAACTCCCGCGGAACTCCACTGTAGGTAATATTACGTCGGGGGGTGTTTGGAGGAA
>OX246748.1:10459981-10553348 GCA_945910005.1 Isoperla grammatica
CATATTACTTCTAATAAGCTACATAAAGAAGCTCTCTTGTCTTGACCACTTTATACTGGTTTTTCAGTGTCACGCATCTCTTTTTTCGGAAACTAGCCTGCCCAAGGACTGCTACCTTATCGTGGTAGGCAGGTTTGTGTGCTTTGCTGATCCCGAGATCTATGCCGGCGGAAGCGTATGCTTCTGGTAGGGCCACCCTAGCCGGACAGGTCGAGGAGGACAAGTCACACGATATGCAGTCCACATCCTCCCTACTCCCTTTTCCCCCCCTTTACGTTCTACTTGTCCCTTTACTCCAATCACTTCTCGACGTAACATAATCCAGTTGTCAATGATGATGATGATGTTGGGAATTTACTGTCTTATATTTGTGCAACGAGGCTAATCGAGACGATGTGTGGGTGATTATGAGGATGAAAAACCGCCACATGACATCAATGACCAAGCCAGGACTCGAACCTGGAATGCAGAGACCGCGGTTTACTAGACCACAACACTAAATCGACCGCGGCCCTCTGCGCTGGGTACCCAGTTTCGAGTTCGTCGTTAAACGCCAAATAATTTAAAATTTAATTTGTAATCTTTCTGGGGCACTCGTTTTTATTAAAGTATGGTGTCGTGTTCAGTATTGTGGCTACACCGCTCTACAATCCATCCTCACATTGGTATGCCTGGGTTACCACGCAGGTAATTAAAATACACCTTCATCTGGGCTGTAATAAAATTAATACTGTCATTACGTTTATGGAGCTTCAAAGTTTTAAGTACACCCGACTTGTTGGGAGATTTATGACTGGGAAACTTTGCCTCTAATGAACCGAATCTTGATTTACTCGTGAGGACGAAGTTAGTCGACGGGTTTAGTAAGAGGGCGGTTAGATCCGGTTACCGTTAATACTCGAGACTCCCGGACAAGATTTTGATAGGTGGCCAAACTATTTCTCAGAGATTGTACGGGTAAAGTTGGTCCAATGTAAGTATACACGTGCTTTCGACATAATTGAGTTTAATACGGTACCAACTTAATGTACTACAATGTAATATACGGTAGCGTGAGATCCAATTATGTAAATATCCGAAACCGCTTTAGTTTTCCAAGAGGTTCGTCACTAACTGCCATTAACACATAATAATATTATCCACTGAAAACATTCACGCACTTAAATCTGTGTATCTAAAAACCTCATTAGTTAGACTTACATGTTCTTTTCATTGGTTCTAGATTAACATATTTACATTAACATGCTTTCTAACGATAACCAGTTGGGCTTGGATTATCATTTTAGGTCATTCATTATTAATTTATGATGATCAGATTTAGAATCGTTTTCTCGAGCACAAATCTCAAGCGCTCGCTTCAGGGCTAGGAGGACTTACCTCATAACTAGAGGTGGCTGAAAGAAGCATTTTCATTAACAATTTAATTTTTAATTCCAAACATTATTTCGTAAAATTTTGTAGCATGTATTTATTTACCACTTTCAAAAAATTGCATGTGCTGTTACGTTGCCCTGTTAATAAGCAACCTGCCCAGGAACTGCTACCTTATCGTGGAGGGCAGGTTTGTGTGCTTTTCTTATCCCGAGAGCTATGCCGGCGGAAGCGTATGCTTCTGGTAGGGCCACCCTAGCCGGACAGGTCGAGGTGAAGCCAGACGAAATGCAGTCCACGTCCTCCCCTTTCCCTTGTCCTCACCGTTACGTCCTAATTGTTCCTTTCCTCCAAACACCCTCTGACGACATACGATCATAGTTGTCGAGTACGTCGTTAAACAACTAATAATACAAAATAGGGTAGGGGGCTGGGCATAGTTTTATACTCATACTCGTACACGAATCTATTTTTAAATTTGATATTTAATTTAATTTAATGAAATAATTGCCTATATAAAAACACAATGAAATAATAATAATAAAATACAAAATCCATATTATATAAACCAAAAACTGTGAGAAGACAGGCTCAGACACGCCAAGTCAAGCCAGGAATGGGGCAGCAAGACAGCCGGAAGGCTACGGACGTGTTCTTGATCAAGAACTTGTTTCTTTTGGCGAGTACGTCTCATGTTTTACCTCTGACCTCCTGACGGTTGGAGAAAGTTCTCCCTTGCCTCTCTGACAGTATTACTACTACTACTATACTGCTTTCCACGCGGTCTTAGGTCTTAGGTGCACTGCACTTGTACTACACTCCTTTTCACGTAGCCTTTAGGTGGCAGTACACTACTACTACTATACTGCTTTCCACGCGGTCTTAGGTCTTAGGTGCACTGCACTTGTACTACACTCCTTTTCACGTAGCCTTTAGGTGGCAGTACACTACTACTACTATACTGCTTTCCACGCGGTCTTAGGTCTTAGGTGCACTGCACTTGTACTACACTCCTTTTCACGCAGCCTTTAGGTGGCAGTACACTACTACAACTATACTGCTTTCCACGCGATCTTAGGTCTTAGGTGCACTGCACTTGTACTATACTCCTTTTCACGCAGCCTTTAGGTGAAAGTACACTACTACAACTATACTGCTTTCCACGCGGTCTTAGGTCTTAGGTGCATTGTACTTGTATAACACTCCTTTTCACGCAGCCTTTAGGTGGCAGTACACTACTACAACTTTACTGCTTTCCACGCGGTTTTAGGTCTTAGGTGGACTGCACTTGTACTACACTCCTTTTCACGCAGCCTTAGGTGCAAGTACATTACTACAATGCGGTTTTAGGTGCAAGTGCACTACTACACTATTTCACTTGCGATCTTAGGCGCAAATACACTTGCTACACTCTTTTACATGGGGTCTTAGATGCAAGTTGAAAAAGAAACAGTTTGACGTCCAAAATGGAGGACTAACATATTACAAAACAAAATTTGTATTTGCGACAAGGCTCAAAATAAGGCGCCGTAAAACGCAACAACATAATCATTTGTTGCAAGATTTATTTCACTTTAATGCAATAATTTGTAGAATTTTCGTTGGTTCTCCAGTTTGAATAAGCCCTAAAATTGTCAATAGATAACACTGCTAAGCTATACAATTATCTGCGCAATTGTAGTATGAACAATTCAAGTATTAAACAATGACCAGAAAAATATCACCTTTGCCCATGTTCATTTTGTTGCCACCAGAATAGAAACAGTATTGCATGTTAGGGTCATTTTGACATAATTATTTTATTGTCGTTTAACGAAGTACTCAACGACTGGGTCATATAGCGTCGGGGGTGATTGGAAGAAAGGGTGCAACAAGGACGTAAAGGGGAGGTAAATGGAAATGGGAGGACGTGGACTGCCTTTCGTCTGGCTTCTCCTCCTCGACCTGTCCGGCTAGGGTGGCCCTACCAGAAGCATACGCTTCCGCTGGCATAGCTCTCGGGATCACTAAGCATGCAAACCTGCCCACCACAATAAGGTAGCAGTGACTGGGCAGGACGACATACAGCACTGCCATCTAGACCTCCAGACTACAGAGCACCTACTTGCCGCGTAGAGGGTGGCGGTGAGTGTGTCACGTATAACCGACCCCCCCCCCCCCCACCCCCCCCCTCAAAGCACTGTATGTGTCCGATCACCTCGTGTCAGTTGGCAGGGTCAGTATTGATCTTATCTGCTAGGTCACTATATTTATAGCGCTGTCTCGATGCACTTGACAGGGGTGCATCTATCTCTTGCAATGCCCAATAACTACAGCACCGTAAAATTCGCGATCACGAAATCATATGATTATTGTAAATATTGCTTGATTTGATAAAATGGAGTTTAATAAAGAGAGGGGTTGAAAAATATAAAAATTATAACGCAAAATTGGCATTAGAAAACCGCAATTAGCGAAATTTGCTGTTTTACGCGAAATAACCACGAAATCTCGCAAAATTACTGTCTTAGTTCCAATTTAACGTTGGACATTTTTCGAAATTGGCACCAAAAGTCGTGTTCTCTTATTATTACATCTGAAATGAAATTAATTTTGGTCCCATTTTTCCAAAGCGGGGATAAAAATATTTATTTCGCCATCACGTTTTACTTTGCGCGAACGTGCATAGTAGGCCTAGCGCGCGTAGTTCTTAGTTTGTATCGTACATTGTATCACTCCAAAATCTAAAAATAATAACATTGCTAAATACCGAAATCGTAAATTTTTAAAACGAAATTTGGGAAAAAATGAACCCACTTTCAGGGGGCTCTACCAATAACTGATGTATTCATATTTGAATCAAAACTAAAATACAATCTGGAGTACTCGCATCAGACCCGGATTGGCTGACAACCCTCCGCCCCCCCCCCCCCCTTCCCCTCAGACACAATATAAAGTATTAAAAATTATCTATAGGACCATTTGTACAATTCTCATCAAGGCCCCCTTAATTACAGGAACAATATTAAACAATTACAAATTAGTTTTCAAATATTATATTAAGATTCATTGATGTATACAAGATCATTCATCATCTATTGAGCTTAAATTAAAATTTTGAATTGTTGTGTATTGTTGTAGATGAAGATTTATGGGACTGTGATGACAATGTTTCAATTTATTGATTATTTGTTGTTTAACGACGACGTACTTGACAGCTTCCGAATCAGCAGGGCGATTCTGTATGGGCGACGATACGTTTATCACCGGTTTCAGTTGTTAGAAGAAGGCGATGAGCCAATCACCGCCTTGCATTCGCCTTCAGTAACGACCAAAACCGCTGATATATTTATCGTCGCCCATACAGAATCGCGCAGCAGATCCATTATACATCTCGGGGGTCGTCATAAGGGGAGTCCAGGAGGGGAGGGCAGGGCCAAGTGGGAAGAAGAATCTTACTAGGACATTGGGGCAGAAAGGGGCAGGATCTCTTTTTATCGCCTGTTAACACCGGCAAAGTCGCCCTGGAATTTCAAGACAGTTTTTAAAAGGTCTATTGTACCACAGATAACAAATTCTTGCGATTGTACTATAATTCAGGGGTGCCCAACATACGGCCCGCGGGCCGCATGCGGCCCGCCAAGCCATTTTATCTGGTCCACACCTCCCATTTACATTCTAGTCTCACGACTAAACCTACGAAGAAAACTCAATTTTATTTGAAAGCACATTGTTTTGAAATTTATTTGGTGGATGGATATGTGTATAACTATATTTTAGACTTCGCAGCGATAAATTATCATATTTCTTTTGTTTCTACTTCTAGTTTGGTTCTCGTTCAAACCTAGTTTCTTGGAAGCCGTGGAGAGGGGGGGGGGGGTATTATTGTTTTCTGTGGCGACATCCGACTTACTAACTGGCGAGGATACTGGCACAGATAACAAATGCTACTGGTTGCAAAGGCTCGAAGTACAAAACCGAGTGTAATAAAATGAAGCGTTAATTCGAATTGAAAAATTAAATCTTGTTTCGCAGCAAAGTATGTTTAAAAAAAAGATAAATGAGAATCAAGCGTCTCCGCGCTAGTTTTCGTGTTGCACAGTGCACATTTACTAACAGCGGGGGAACACCATTTGCTGACGGGGAATTTGATATAGATATACAATAAACAGACTATGTACGTGTATATATATATATAGTTAAGTTGATATGGCCCACCAACATTGAATAATTATGCTATGTGGCCCACTTCTAAATTAAGTTGGGCACCCCCGTACTATATCATACATTTTCCCCTAGAGAGAGCGTAAACCCATCGATTCTAATAGAACATCTCTGTTTAAGGTCTCAACCCCAACTATTATCTTATTTACGAAGTAATGGCCGACCAACTGTCATCATGAAGAGTTGAGATGGTAACGGAACCCAAGACCTCTTGAATACTGGACGTTACAGTCGTCAGTATTGGGAACACCAGCGCATTCTGAAGGTCACCGTGGCAACTATGAGAAGCGCGCTCTGTGGTCACTTGTAGCAACTCTCTCCACGGGACAAGTAGACAGGTTGCCTATCCTGCAGGCGCAGCTAATGTCTCTCTGTGCCATTGACTCGGGCACTCCCCAGTCCCTGTGCCCTTTTGCATTCGCCCTGTAGTCCCTGTTTGGGTCCTTGGCTGTTTCTATGTATTTAAGTAAGTAAGTAAGTAAGTAAGTAAGTAAGTAAGTAAGTAAGTAAGTAAGTAAGTAAGTAAGTAAGTAAGTAAGTAAGTAAGTAAGTAAGTAAGTAAGTAAGTAAGTAAGTAAGTAAGTAAGTAAGTAAGTAAGTAAGTAAGTAAGTAAGTAAGTAAGTAAGTAAGTAAGTAAGTAAGTAAGTAAGTAAGTAAGTAAGTAAGTGAGTAAGTAAGTAAGTAAGTACGTAAGTAAGTAAGTGGTCTTTATTGGCGAAGTTAAGCTTTTCGCTTTTTTACTTCTCCTCCTCGACCTGTCCGGATAGGGTGGCCCTACCAGAAGTATACGCTTCCGCCGACATAGCTCTCGGGATCAACAAAGCACGCAAACCTGCCCATCACGATAAGGTAGCAGTCCCTGGACAGGAAATATAGAAGGGAATGGGACAACTACACCTCGTTATACAATGGTAGGTAAGTAGGTAAGAAGGTGGCTCGTTGGTCCAGTGGTTAGCATCCCTGCTTCCAATGCAGAAAATCCCGGGTTCAAATTCCGATTCAGGCAGAAGTTTTTTAACTTCTAATATGGATTTAGTTCCATTACGTTTTAAATTATATCTTAGGAATAAGTAAACGGTGACTTTGGAGCCATCCTAAAAACGAAGCACTCAATAAATTCAAAGTTGCTTTGAATTGGCCTTGTTGATTCTGACATTTGTCCACGGGTGTTCGCACTGTCCAATCACTGATTCACATGTTTCGTATTTGAAATATCGATCTTTGATTGGTTATCGCTCACTCGTCGATGATGTTCGGAGCCTACAGGGTTGGTTTAGACGCTTTAAATTAAAATCCCCTACTGCAAATCAGTTTCGTTACTGAGTGGGTAGACTCTAACTGTGAATTTATTTTTTATTTTATTTAATGGTCTGCACTGAAAAAGGTGGTCCAGAAGTAAAACGCGAGGTTGCCAGTTCGTTACTGGTCACTGCTTCACTGGTAATTCTGACAGACTTCCGGGATTTCCCTCAGTGACAACACACAAAACTAGACTGTGATGGAGAACGTCGGTTTGATGTTTCTTTTTGTAACTTCTCGAATTGAATTGAATTTTCATTGATATGATACGGGCAGTGGCATATATATATAAACGGAGACCTTTAAGCCACGTAATAAGTGGTATTATGTCGGCCACTGAACTTATCTTGTCACAGAGCGGGTAGACAATAAATACAAATATTATAAGCCTCTTACAGTGGATCGGTTCGCAAAGTATTTAAATTGTATTAATCCTTTGGCAGATTTCTGAACCAATTCAAACAAGTCATTTCCTTCAATGATTTAGATAAATAGCAACGTTTGATGGTAAATTAACGAAGTTAACGCGTTACTTTTAACAACTAACTTCTTTGGTAACTTTCCCGGTAACTATTGTTACTTTCATTTTGTAAGTAAATTAGGAGGAATTAGTTAATGTTTATGTGCTGACTGTAACGTATTACGCGTTACATCTCAAGTATGTAGGTTGGATTATACTTTTTCTAAGAAAACAAACCGACCAATTTCATTCAACCCGGCGCCTCCACCAAATCCTTATGCGTTGCCTAAACTTTCAAGGTCTCTTGTCCCTTGAGCTATACCGCTTTGCAAAAACAGCCTGTATGCATTCTGGTGGCAAGACAATCAACTAATGTACAGGTGTTGTTAGAGAACGGTTCACAAAAGAAATAAGGGTTGATTTTCATTCATTGCTTCTACTAGTAGTAAGTAGGATTAGTTTTTAAGCATAAATTGTCTTTTTTTTTATCAATTAAATATTAAAGACTAAACTTGTAACAGGGCAACCACGAACAAGGATTCTTTACTTATGTGGTTGCTTTGATTAAATGATATCTGAAAATAATATGTACCTGTAAATGTCTAATATATTGAATTGAACTGTTTAATGAATTAGGAATTAGGTATAAGCGAGTTGGAAGATACAACAACAACGCTGTGGTTCACATCCGTCACAGTGGATTGAAATAATCACAAGAAATGAATCAATTCCATTTCTTATTTCAACTTCCCATGATGCACCTTCCAACGAACCAATCAGAACGCAAAAGAGCCATACTAGAAGGTCAACTACGGAAATCCAAACAAAAACAGTGGTACCGGATATTTTGCTGTTGTTGTAGTCAGTGATAGTACTAAGTAGAGTAGCTACTTTGACTACTGAAATAAGCAACAAGTCATCGGTTGTTATTTCACTATGTCATTGTTTCTTATTGCAACTCTTATTTCAATATTGTGAATCGGTCTTTAGCTGGTTCCTTGCATTGCTGATCATTGGTTGAAACTAACATGGCTCAGACAAGACAATGGTAAAGCTAGCAGCGCTATGATGCCAAAAACCAACCAAGCTCAGAGTGGAAAATAAATAACAGATAGTGTTCATATTTGAATGAAATGATTTCAGTTCACCGGGTTGTATTTCGCTCCGATAACTCTGAATGCGTCAACTCTGATTGCGTTAACTCTGAATGCGTCAACTCTGAATGCGTCAACTCTGAATGCGTCAACTCTGAATGCGTCGCGTCAATTGTGATGAACTTCGTTCGCTGTATCAATTAGCGATGCAAACGTGGACGTGTAAATACTTTACTCCGACACTGCGCGTTGTTGTTAGGGTGTTTTAGCGGGTGAAGTGCGGGGGGGGGGAGGGTAGGGGGTAGTTGGCGCGGATTAGTAGTCGTCTCTGTTTGTTCAAATTAGTGACATCGGTTTTGATGTGAGGTCAAGTGACAATATGGAGCGAGAGAGAGAGAGAGAGAATGCGCATCCATCCTCGTTGAGTGTGTAACAGAGAAAGAACATACACACAATTACTCATCTGCAAAAGCAGCTACAGGTTTGGATAAATTCGACACAACAGATTCATCCAGACGATTTACGAGCGAGCTTCCCCCCCCCCCTCCTCCCCCCCCCCACACTCCACTCGCCGCCAATCCCAATACGAACAGATCGCCCGCGGCGGAAAGTGTCGGAAAATATTGTTTTCCTCCCACCACGCGTCCAACTAGCGGGAAATATTGGCAAGCGTCTCTGAGCTGTACTTATATGTCAGCATGCGGTTGTGTTGGGGGGAGGGGGGGGGGTTAGAGGGGGGGCGAAGTGTACACTGGTATAGGGGCTACCAGGGCCGTGATGGTTTACTTGCTTCTGTGTCAGAGGTGGATTTGGCTTTGGCCACTGGAAACAATAACGTTTGTTGAGCGTATAAGACGACTTTTTTTGGTTGGGTCTAATAATTATTAATTCTAAATTAAAATTAATTAAATTGAATAACCTTATTAATTAAGAAATACATATTAAACACTAGATCCTCAATTTTAGAAATCTGTATAAACGCCATAATGATTTTAGTATTGTCGAATAATTCGTCTATGACCAACGAATAATGTTAAGTGTATAGCCCGGGCAAAACGTGATCTCTTTATCATCAACATCAACGTTGTTTTCAGTTTGTTGACTTTTTTTAAATTGGAATGCTTTCCAAACAAAATTTACAAAAACTCTGTTTTCTTTTACTGTAAAGCGGATTTGATGGCTGCGAAAAGACTAGGGTGGAAGGGAAGGGGAGAGTATTGTAATTCAATAAGGGAGAGAGAAAATGGAGGCAACATATTTCTAAAACGGAAGCTTTGCATACCCAGACTAGCTGATCTCGTTTCTACACTAGTTCTCGTTACATTGTGTACATTTTTATGAACTGTAATTAAGTAGCGAAAAAGAGGACGGCTTGATTTCATATTGCATCGTGCAGACTAGACAACAACGAGAAACGACCTCAATCAATGGAGATGTAACGAACGCTATGTTTATTTATTTAAATCCAGGAAGTATCTGCTTCATGTATTTATAATACAAATATAATGAATAAGGGTTGGCAAAAAAGAGCACAGCTCGAAACAAGAGGAGTAACTGCCAACTCATACTAAAAGTAAATACAACTATGAGTAATAATAAACAGATTTAAAAGAAACACGGAGAATATGACAAAATACGATAATATGATGAAGACCTAAGATTAAGAATAAAGAGAAATGAAATATACAAAATAGAAAACATGATTACAAAGGTATAAAACAGTACAACATAACAACGTAGCATTTAGGTGTCACTATAAAAGATATAAGTTATAATACAAGATACACTAAGAACCGCTTTTTCAATCGGCTAACAGGTCGTTAACTGGGCCGTTAGCTGACGGTCCGTAAACTGCAACCCCACAAACCCTATGCAGACAACAAGCCGTCAGCTAACGGCCTGGTTAATGAATGACCGATTGAAAAACCGGGCATAAATAACTTTAAGTGCCCGTATTCAAACAGGCGGTTGTATTCTAGGTCATTAATGAAGTTAGTTAACATCTTCAAAGCGTTCATATATATTTATCTTTTCCTTCTTTGAAAATCAGTTTTATTGCAAAAGAGAATAAACTATATAAAGAAAACGAACAAAATATAATTTGGATATACGAACCACACTTGCTGGTTAGAATTACCATAGTATATTGCCTACGCGCGTAGAATTATATGTACGCCCGGTATCTGTGTCAACCTTGTTTTGTTGGGCCAGTTCGGAGTTGACTTTAGACATTAGACATGTAGCGCTCTGACTAATGAAGCCGCACAGGCAAAACCACAAGCACAAGAAACTGTGGCGGGATCTAGGAGTGTATAATGTAATCTAGACGATAGGATGATAAGACGGGCTGACAAAATACTCCTAAATGGAGTAAATGATTCATAATAACTAATAAAATATATATGAGCTACCCTTCTTGCTAACCTAAGAAGCACTCTGCCAATCACTACACACAAAGGGCGACTTAGCCGCAGCCTCCTTTGTTGACAGTTGTAAATGTCAATCTTGTCTAAAATCTCACGCGGCAGTCAACGGGGTGGACACACAGCTACAAAAAGGGCACCTTCCCTTATATACAGGGAGCGATACCCGTCCGTAGATGAGTCGAGGCGACATTCTTCACATTCAGCTGTCGCTACCGGCTGAGAAGGTGAGCGCTATGCTGGATAATGGGGATGATTTACGTTTATGATCTCTACAATACTATCGCCTCCGTTTGCGGTTAGTGATTGGCAGGGTGCTTCTTAGGTTGGAACCAAATATAGTGGAATGAATATGAGCTTACGATTAAAATCTACCACTTAAATGTTAATAATGAGAGTGATACAGCAGCTATGTGATACATTTGAAGCTGGAGTTCATAGATACGACCGAGATCCGGCAACCTAGCGACAGGACTGTATCAGTAGGCCTATAGTGCACGACCACATTCAAGGCGATCACATTAGAGGCGACCACATTTGAGGAGACCACGATCGTCGTTCACGGTCATCCAACCTTTGGCGTATCATGACCTAAAGATGCTTCAGGATGAAGAGGGTACTGTGCCCTGTACTGGTCTTTAATTTCAATTAAATAAATAAATACATAAAATTATCTGATTTGATTATTTGTTGTTTAACGATGTACTCGACAACTATGATCATGATGTCGAGGGGTGTTTGGACGAAAGGGACAAGTAGGACGTAACGGTGAGGACGAGGACTGTCTTTCATCTGGCTTCTCCTCCTCGAGCTCTCCGGCTAGGGTGGCCCTACCAGAAGCATACGCTTCCGCCGGCATAGCTCTAAGGATCAACAAAGCACGCAGACCTGCCCACCGCGATAAGGTAGAAGTCCCTGGGCAAGTTGAAATACTAGTACTGGCATTGACATTGAAGTACAGTTCGCTATAACTTCCAAACAGAAGTGACATTGATCAGTGATCGATGTCACTACAGAGCAAGCCCGGTTTATCTGCTCAATAGCTGAGTGTATGAGAAGTGTTTCCGAACGATTTCCCAACGGCCAAGAACTGTGTTTATAATGAGTAATACGAACAGAGCGAGAACTTCCGGGAGGACAAGTTGGGAAATTTGAAAACAATATTTCTATTGACGGCAACTTTGAAACAAAAAGGGAGGGGGTTCGGCTGCCGTCAAAAGTCAGGTTTTCCATATAGTATATAACTTCTCCACTCGTATTCTAGCAGATAATTAAACTTGTTGCGTTGCGTGTAAAGTTGGCACAACGGAAGTGTTCGCATGCTTACGTCATAGCCGAGCTCAATGGTACCAACTTAATTTTATACTTCTCTAGTTTCTACCGTCTCGTTGAAACAGATCTATTAGGAATAATCTACGACCTTCAGTTGGTTCCTTGGAACGGTGGGCGTGGATTACATTACTGAATAAAAGTGTATCTGATTCTGATTCTGAAATCATGGGAGACCGTATGACAGGTAGAGTGCGCTGTGAGCGATGACGTTCAGTTTACCTATCTAATTCAACTACAGTTAAGTGCTCCAAATATGATATGCCTAATACACTATTTACAGTAATTTTGATTATAGACGTACTTAAGCACTTTAAACTTAATTCTTAGTAAGCGTTATGTTATTTAAATAACAATCAGCTGAAAAATCCAAAAAACAAGTGAAACCTAGTAAAATGGTTGATGGAATAACACAGTCTACCCCACCCATCTGTATTTCCACTACATCATTATTGCATGCGTCAAGTGAGGGGCATACTGACATTTGTGTGAACAGGGACGCTCGCAGCGCTGCTGTCATACGGTCTCCCACGTCCAGTCGCGAGCATAAACACCCTTGAATTCAGGCCTCCCAACCCAAAGGCATGTGGACGCCACCGCAACATTCGCCTTCCCCTCTTCGCCAAGAAAAGACGGGTGAGGTAGTACCTCTATTCATTCCCAGGACCCTTCCTGAACTTACCTATTTTATTCCTAGTAGTTGTAAACCCAACCTCTTCTATTAATTTCATACTTATATCACTCTAAATTCTTTCTGCCTTCGGGCCATTTCATTCTTTTTCCAAACGTTCTGCCTTCAGCAACAAAACCATCACATCTGTATTCTTATCATACTTCTCTTAAGGACACTGTCCGGTCGAGATTGTCAAGCAAAAGAAAACTGTACCTTATTGCCACCATCCAAACGTCCAAAAGGATTTGTTTATGGTTGCTATGGAATTGTTTTATTGCATGATATTGTCATGTAGCCAATGACGGGATCTTTATTGTAGATTTGCCACAGATAATGAACACAAGATAACACTCCAATAATTATCAACGAACCCACGCTGTGTCCCCGTGATCCATTCTCAGCAGTCGGCGCGTCTCGTTTTCGTGTGTCTCGAGCTCTCTTTCATCTCCCAACCCGTTGCCATAGACCGAGAAATAACACTGATAATAATAAATAAAAAACACAAACCACACGGCCACGACCCCTAGATCGATATCAACGAAACGATGATCGATAACAACAATCGTTTCATGACATCTTCCCCCCTTGGGACAAAAATCGCCCTCGATTTTTTTTTTTTTCCGTGTCTGGTTTGCAACTACAACAATACAATATTGCCACATTGTAGGCGATAAGTTCCTGGAGATTGAAATTAACTCGTCGAAACACTCCGTAACGCAGAAATTTCGCAAATGCCAAATGTAGCAATTTGGTCGATCGGCGGTCAATACACATGTGAAAGGTGGTTGAACTGGCCGTACGCATAACGCAAAGCATTCAGAATGTGTAAACACCCCTACTACAGATCAAAAACCACCTCGTCCATGTGATGACCCGATCCACTCTTCAACACTTATCTCTTGAAAAATAAAAACAATCCTTAATCTTGCCAGGGTTGCTGCCATTCCGCCGGATCATAATACTTTTTGAGACGGGAAACATGTATGACATCAGTCATTATTTTTCCCTTCTTGTTCATCTTAACTTCGTACGTCAAATCCGATAATTTGGTCACAATTTTATACGGTCCAAGCCAACAATGCTGAAATTTATCAACCTGGCCCACTTTACGAATAGGAAAGAACACCTTGACATAATCTCCAACCTCATAGTCAACCTGACGATGGCCAGCGTCATAGTATTTTTTCTGTCTCTCTTGTTCCTTCTTGATAACGTCAAGCACGATCGTGCGAGCCTCACGAACTTGTTGCAATCGCTCCTCCGTTGTTTCACCTAGCTGCAAATCCGGCTGTAATCCTGCATCGATAGGAAGTGTTGGTTCCCGACCATATAGGCTAACAAGTAAAACGGCGTGCACTTTGTCGTCGCTTGTAGGAATACACTTACAACCATAACCCAGCGTGTCAGCGCCCGACATGTCAGCGCCCGACATGTCAGCGCCCAACATGTCAGCGCCCAACATGTCAGCGCCCAACATGTCAGCGCCCAACATGTCAGCGCCCAACATGTCAGCGCCCGACATGTCAGCGCCCGACATGTCAGCGCCCAACATGTCAGCGCCCAACATGTCAGCGCCCAACATGTCAGCGCCCAACATGTCAGCGCCCAACATGTCAGCGCCCAACTTGTCAGCGCCCAACATGTCAGCGCCCAACTTGTCAGCGCCCAACATGTCAGCGCCCAACATGTCAGCGCCCAACATGTCAGCGCCCAACATGTCAGCGCCCAACATGTCAGCGCCCAACATGTCAGCGCCCAACATGTCAGCGCCCAACAAGTCAGCGCCCAACAAGTCAGCGCCCAACATGTCAGCGCCCAACATGTCAGCGCCCAACGTGTCAGCGCCCAACAAGTCAGCGCCCAACAAGTCAGCGCCCAACATGTCAGCGCCCAACATGTCAGCGCCCAACATGTCAGCGCCCAACAAGTCAGCGCCCAACATGTCAGCGCCCAACATGTCAACGCCCGACACCAAAGTGATGCAGTACGAAGGAGGCGATGACGACAAGGAAGGCGATCGCAACGCCCGTAAACAGTCTCGTCCTTATCGCGTCGCCCGATCGAGACGACAGTAAACACTCTTCCGAGTAGTCTGCCTCGAGCAGTTGGGGGTCCTCCTTGTAGAAGTCTGACGCGTCTGCCTGAAACTCCAGGTCCTTCTGTACGTCCGCCTCGCTGACCTTGAGGTCAAGCAGCTCGTGCAGAGGGACGAGAGCCTCCGAGGGACCCTCGCCCGGGAACAAGCAGTCCAACAGCGTCATTCTACAGTGGGGGAGCGTCACGAGCACTTGCCGCGAAGCACGATCGTCCGAGACCCGAAACATGCGCTAGACATTCCTTAGACCGCAAGCCAAACAACCTCCCAAGCAAAAGAAAAGTGAAGACACAGACATACCAAACTAACGTTCAAACTTATCGTGGTTAAAACCTACCCGGCGCCTCCACCATATCTGTCATGTAGCCAATGACGGGATCTTTATTGTAGATTTGCCACAGATAATGAACACAAGATAACACTCCAATAATTATCAACGAACCCACGCTGTGTCCCCGTGATCCATTCTCAGCAGTCGGCGCGTCTCGTTTTCGTGTGTCTCGAGCTCTCTTTCATCTCCCAACCCGTTGCCATAGACCGAGAAATAACACTGATAATAATAAATAAAAAACACAAACCACACGGCCACGACCCCTAGATCGATATCAACGAAACGATGATCGATAACAACAATCGTTTCATGACATCTTCCCCCCTTGGGACAAAAATCGCCCTCGATTTTTTTTTTTTCCGTGTCTGGTTTGCAACTACAACAATACAATATTGCCACATTGTAGGCGATAAGTTCCTGGAGATTGAAATTAACTCGTCGAAACACTCCGTAACGCAGAAATTTCGCAAATGCCAAATGTAGCAATTTGGTCGATCGGCGGTCAATACACATGTGAAAGGTGGTTGAACTGGCCGTACGCATAACGCAAAGCATTCAGAATGTGTAAACACCCCTACTACAGATCAAAAACCACCTCGTCCATGTGATGACCCGATCCACTCTTCAACACTTATCTCTTGAAAAATAAAAACAATCCTTAATCTTGCCAGGGTTGCTGCCATTCCGCCGGATCATAATACTTTTTGAGACGGGAAACATGTATGACATCAGTCATTATTTTTCCCTTCTTGTTCATCTTAACTTCGTACGTCAAATCCGATAATTTGGTCACAATTTTATACGGTCCAAGCCAACAATGCTGAAATTTATCAACCTGGCCCACTTTACGAATAGGAAAGAACACCTTGACATAATCTCCAACCTCATAGTCAACCTGACGATGGCCAGCGTCATAGTATTTTTTCTGTCTCTCTTGTTCCTTCTTGATAACGTCAAGCACGATCGTGCGAGCCTCACGAACTTGTTGCAATCGCTCCTCCGTTGTTTCACCTAGCTGCAAATCCGGCTGTAATCCTGCATCGATAGGAAGTGTTGGTTCCCGACCATATAGGCTAACAAGTAAAACGGCGTGCACTTTGTCGTCGCTTGTAGGAATACACTTACAACCATAACCCAGCGTGTCAGCGCCCGACATGTCAGCGCCCGACATGTCAGCGCCCAACATGTCAGCGCCCAACATGTCAGCGCCCAACATGTCAGCGCCCAACATGTCAGCGCCCAACATGTCAGCGCCCGACATGTCAGCGCCCGACATGTCAGCGCCCAACATGTCAGCGCCCAACATGTCAGCGCCCAACATGTCAGCGCCCAACATGTCAGCGCCCAACATGTCAGCGCCCAACTTGTCAGCGCCCAACATGTCAGCGCCCAACTTGTCAGCGCCCAACATGTCAGCGCCCAACATGTCAGCGCCCAACATGTCAGCGCCCAACATGTCAGCGCCCAACATGTCAGCGCCCAACATGTCAGCGCCCAACATGTCAGCGCCCAACAAGTCAGCGCCCAACAAGTCAGCGCCCAACATGTCAGCGCCCAACATGTCAGCGCCCAACGTGTCAGCGCCCAACAAGTCAGCGCCCAACAAGTCAGCGCCCAACATGTCAGCGCCCAACATGTCAGCGCCCAACATGTCAGCGCCCAACAAGTCAGCGCCCAACATGTCAGCGCCCAACATGTCAACGCCCGACACCAAAGTGATGCAGTACGAAGGAGGCGATGACGACAAGGAAGGCGATCGCAACGCCCGTAAACAGTCTCGTCCTTATCGCGTCGCCCGATCGAGACGACAGTAAACACTCTTCCGAGTAGTCTGCCTCGAGCAGTTGGGGGTCCTCCTTGTAGAAGTCTGACGCGTCTGCCTGAAACTCCAGGTCCTTCTGTACGTCCGCCTCGCTGACCTTGAGGTCAAGCAGCTCGTGCAGAGAGACGAGAGCCTCCGAGGGACCCTCGCCCGGGAACAAGCAGTCCAACAGCGTCATTCTACAGTGGGGGAGCGTCACGAGCACTTGCCGCGAAGCACGATCGTCCGAGACCCGAAACATGCGCTAGACATTCCTTAGACCGCAAGCCAAACAACCTCCCAAGCAAAAGAAAAGTGAAGACACAGACATACCAAACTAACGTTCAAACTTATCGTGGTTAAAACCTACCCGGCGCCTCCACCATATCTGTCATGTAGCCAATGACGGGATCTTTATTGTAGATTTGCCACAGATAATGAACACAAGATAACACTCCAATAATTATCAACGAACCCACGCTGTGTCCCCGTGATCCATTCTCAGCAGTCGGCGCGTCTCGTTTTCGTGTGTCTCGAGCTCTCTTTCATCTCCCAACCCGTTGCCATAGACCGAGAAATAACACTGATAATAATAAATAAAAAACACAAACCACACGGCCACGACCCCTAGATCGATATCAACGAAACGATGATCGATAACAACAATCGTTTCATGACAATATTTTCCATAAGAAAAACAAACTCCTTAGCAACAATAAACAAATCATATACTTATACTTCGAATCTGCATCTGGTCCTACCACATATCCTCCATCTAAGTTTACGAAAATTATTATTTGTATCGTGGTTAGTCACAAAAAGAGTGGCCGAGACAAGAAAGTTTCTTGATTTTGTTAATTAGTAATCATCAATAGTTTTTGGTAAATGCATTTTATAGGTTTACCATTACAAAACAACAGGTTGTATTGGCAAAAAAAGAATTATGGGTAAGAAACTGTCGAATATGTATTCGTTTCCCAATTTTATCACATAAACAAAGATGTTAACAAGAAAATACAAAACATATTAAGCTTCACACTTTCATCTTGCTCGCTATTAGCAGTACCGCATAATGGGATTGAAAACTTAATATGGCGGATATGCTTATCCCAAAAAATTAATTTTCTTATTTTTGGACATGATACTTTAATAGTAGGAAAAAAAACTAAAAACGTGGCTAGCGAATAGCCTGTCTGGTTTTACCCAGCTATTTCTCTTTATCTCTTCTTAGTTTTTGGCACAAATAATTAAGAACAAGCCCCTTAATTAAAAAGGTTCGTAAGATTCTGTACACTAACTCATGGCTCACACAGCTAAGCAAGACAATATACAGACGGTTTTTTATAATTTAAAATACACAAAATTAATTCAAGTATTACTCAAGATCTTAAGGTAGGCTATATAGGGCAAGACACTATGCAGATTAGTTAGACAGAAGCATCAGAAATTATAAACGCAATAATATTATTCGCAACGGTTAAGTGGTACCTAGAAGCGCCCCCTCTCCCTCCCCCCCCCCCCCCCCCGGGTATTTCATTCAACGCCAACTACTGGAAAACTGTCAACTTCCGCCCTACAACATTTTCAGTTTAGTATTTTAACATTGACATTACATTAATAAATTTATCCTCTATTTTCTATTGCCACGTTACTTGTCACAACAATGTTTATACATTCTTTCAAACATGTCAGCAGCTATATCTATCGACTATCAACATGTCGGCGTGCGATTTCTTGTTTATATAAGTAGACATCCCCTTTTTCGAACCTCATCCACCCACCTACGCTGAAACCCACCACAATCACCGACAACAACATCACGTTTTCCAGTAATGACGTCACGATATAAAACGTAGACGTTTCGCGATGAGGTGAAGAACAGTGATTGCGTGCGAGGATTGCCAACCCACTTTCATGACGAGAAGTTGACGTTTCGATAGAATGAATACAATATATAATAACAGCCCACATATTGGATAGTGTTGAGCAGCGGTCTTCAATATATTTCATTCCTGGGCCTGGATTCACAAGAGGTCCCAATTGTCTTTAGACTGTCCAACACCTTTAGCACTCCCCCCCCCCCCCCCCCCCCCCAAAAAAATACGGTTTAACGAATCGTACATTTTATATCGTATTTTTCTTTTTTTTTCGTGTGGCACACGAAATATCGACGTCATTACTTTGCCTTCCGCGCTTTTAAAGATGGTTTTTAAAAATAACACCATTCACTTTCTTCTTTCATCTACTTGTCGGTCCTCTTTGTGATACAAATGCACACCAACCAACCCTCCAACCTTTCTCTCACCCTTATTTTGGATTCCCTTATGACAACCCGACGATATGCAAGAAATCTGATTGAGCCGACGTCATACGTCGTAAAACACCAATTATAGTCGTCGTACAACAACTTCGTGTCATGGGTGGGTGCGCGGGAGCCAAACCGAGGCCGTGGCTAATCAAATACCTGCTCGGGTTGGCCGAGACCGTAAACACGTCATTGATTCATGACGAAAGCTTTCCCGTAGTTGCAGTACGACTACCGGTACTATGGGAGACCGTATGACAGGTAGAGTGCGCTGTGTGCGATGACGTTCAGTTTACCTATTATATCTAGCTCAACTACAGTTAAGTGCTCCAGCCTAATGTGACATTATTTACAGTCATTTTGATTATTGACACTTAAGCACTTAAAACTTAATTCTTAATAAGTGTTATGTAATTAAAGTAACAATCAGCTGATGAATCCAAAAACCAAGTGAAACCTAGTACAATGATTGATGGAATAACACAGTCTACCACACTCTTCGCGCGCGGATAAGGTTAAGCCGTCCCACAGCCATCTGTATTTACACGACATCATTATTGCATGCTTCAATTGAGGGGCATACTGACATTTGTGTGAACAGGAACTCTCACAGCGCTGCTGTCATACGGTCTCCGATAACTGTTAATTTTAGATTGATTAATGGGGCTTAACGTCTCATATTTATGCAACGATGGCTAATCGAGACGGTGAGCGGGTGATAATGAAGATGAGAAAGATGATAATGAAGAATTAAAGCCACATCCGAATCAGATCCATTGTGTACGTCGCGTGAGTCGTCATACGGGAGTCCAGCAAGGGAGGGCAGGGCCAAGTGGGAGGAGAAATATTCAATGGGACAGTGGGGGGGGGAAAGGGGATTGGGGTGTGGACTGCACTTCGTCTGACTTCTCCTCCTCGACCAGTCCGGCTTGGGTGGCCCTACCAGAAGCATACGCTTCCGCCGGCATAGCTCTCGGTATCAACAAAGCACGCAAACCTGTCCACCACGATAAGGTGGCAGTCCCTGGGCAGGTGTTAATTTTAGAGGTGGTACTGGATGATAAGGATCTGAGGCTATATAGTTACGTTGAGTATAGAATGATTAATCAGGCAAATAGTACCGCAGCCACCGCTAGATGCCTCTGCCGGCGCAACACCCGAACCACAGATAAGTCTGTGCCCGAACTTATCCGACGCCGCCCGATTGGCCACAACCACCTGCGCGAGCTATCAAACACTCGACACACCACCGCCTTGGTTATCTCGCTGATGAAAACTGATGGCATCACAGAGGCGGTGAGATTGAGAACCAGCCGAGCTGACAAACTATGGCGCACAGAATTACATAGGTAAAAGCTAAGAGCTTTGCTTGTGTCGGCCCCTCTCTCGGTCTAGCGTGAATTAATATAATGTGTTTCTTTGAAAGAGGGCACGAGGGACGAAAACTGAATCAAAGCATACTTCAAAGTTATGACAAAGAGGAATGTTCTCTTTTATCTTGTTACGGATTTTTTTCTGCTTCTTTGCGTAGAATAAACCATTTATGTAATTACGGTATTTTTTTTCATTAAAGAAGGATTTAGGATTTTAAAACACGTTTTAATTAAAGGGGTGGATCGTCTGGTTGGAGACGTTTTATCAAAGATTGTAAATACGCTGAAACTAGTAGAGAAAAATGTAAAAAACGATAAAAATAAAAATACATATAATCACAGGATTATTTATTCTAGGTTCTGAGAGAGGCTGATTGAAAACTAGTATAAATGCCTAACACGGCCAACACCTCACCCCTTACTCTCAACTTATCTGTGCATTAATCACTCTGCCTCATGACTTTACCTCTATACCAACCCACCCCACCTTTCACAGTCCGGCAAAACCACTCAGCAAATACTATGTATAGTGTTGCGGGCGAGTTTTGCCAGAAAAACCTGGACTGTATGTTTTGGGGTGGAATCTACAGTGGCGTAACTCAAAACTACGGGGCCCGTCTGCCATTTATAAGCCCCCTACCCCTCCCCCCCCCATCCTCAGGCACCAGATTACGTATGACATTAATTAATTCTACATATTTGCTTAAGCACTGCTAAAAATTCATTTCTCAGGACTAAAGTAATAAACAAAATCATTCACTAACTTGTACGTCTGGACGGTATAAATGAGTAAATGAGTCGTTGAAATGGGGGGAGAGGGGGGGGGGGGAGGGGGGCTCCCAGGTCATGGGGCCATTGTGCACCGCACACCTTGCAACATACAAGTAGAGTTCCGCGGGAGTTTACACCATGGCCACACCATTTCCCCCCCGTTTTGGACACCCCTAGATACGTTGAAAGATAAGCTACCCCGGGATTTATTGTTTTCCTAGAACGATTGAACCTCATCGCCTTGAAGAATGTGATGAGTGTATTCAGTCATCTGAATTCCTCGTCCTTTGCTCGAGTTTGAATGGAGATAATTGCTCGACTGGACTTTGTTCTAGGAGTGTACCAAGAAAACTACCTAAAAGGTTGGTGTAAACTCCCGCGAAACTCCACAGGGAGTTACGCCACTGTAGGTAGAATTACATATATTTCTTGACTTACGGTTCACGGATGTGCAGGGCTTCTTTCGTTGACTATCTTTCTTAAAGTGTGAAGGGAATTAATTGTGCAAGGAGATAATAGGAAGGATGCACGAAAAGATAGAAGTTGGGTTCGAACCAACGGGTTGTGCATTGGCAACAAGACTAGGCCATAGCAAAGGTCACGTATGTAAGTGAAGAGTGAAAACTTATGACGCACACACAGCACACAGTTCTGTCACCGTTGGACTCTGACCTCGAACTGGGGCGAGTCAAGACATTACCCGAGTTGGGGTGATGCAACGTAATAATACAAAACAACTCTTACATACTGTCGAGTCAAGCGAGCAACTAAATAATGAATAAAAACATTTAAAACGACTAAAGTAGCCTATATTGCAATCATTAAAAGTTCACTCAGATTTAAATCGAATACTTATTAACCTTGTAAGTAGGTGGCTCGTTGGTCCAGTGGTTAGCATCCCTGCTTCCAATGCAGAAGGTCCCAGGTTCCAATCCCGCTTCAGGCAGAAGTTTTTTATCTTCTAATATGGATTCAATTCCATCACTTCTTGGCTTAGGAATAAGTAGATAGTAACTTAGGAGCCGTCCCAGCAACGAAGCACTCAATAAATTCAAAGTTGTTCTGAATCGGCCTTATTGATTCTGGCATCTCAGGTGTTCGCACTGTCCAATCACTGATTCGTATCATATTTGAAATATTGATCTTTGATTGGTTATCGCTCACTCGTCGATGGTGTTCGGAGTCTACAGGGCTGGTTCAGTCGCTTTAAATTTAAGTCCCCTACTGAAAATAAGTCTTGTTACTGAGTGGGTAGACTCTATAAATAAAAATGTATTTATTTATTTTTTATTTTATTTATTCGCTTTTGCTCATTGTTTTCAACGTGAAGTTATCCAAACGTATCTAGTATCATATCATACCGACTTTAGATCACTATCAAATCTTTATGATGATTGTAAGTGGTTTAATGGCGGGTCAACATCTTGGTTATTTGCGCCCCAAATCTTGATTGTACAACGAATAAGCAGAGCTTTCATTATTGTATATTATTTCCTTGCATTATCAAAATAAAAATATGTTTCGTATTTGTTTAAAATACTCATTGCTTTCTTATTAGAGTACGTGTACGTTTTATAAATTGGATCTGTTTTGCAATCTTCTCTATTTTGTTAAAGCTACGTTCAAGCAGAGCGTAGATTCAAATGTAATATAAATAAATGGCCGGGGCATAAGGCCAGTCACTTGTCATGGTTCTTTCTCCTTTCCCTTTCCCTTTCCCTAACCCCCTCAATCCCGGCTGCCTGTCTCATGATACAACAAACACGGGAAACTGAACGAAAACGGGCAAAATATATTTCCAGAGAATAAATCCCAGTATAAACAAAAACCAATTCAATAACAACGCCATTGCTAGTGAGCCCCCCTACCCCCTCCCCCCCCCCCCCCTCCTTCTACGTTCCGCAACCCCTTCCAATGCAAACAAACGATCTTCGAAACCTGGAGCCTTTCAATATAATAAAAGATTCAATTAGAATTATTCTATGAGTTCCAATCTGCTACCCCAACATCCCGATATGAACCACTCAGGAATCACCCCCTCCCCTCTTCCCCCTCCCTTAAACCATGTCCAAACGTTCAATATTCAGAGGTTGACCCACTTTGCGGCAGCTTCCATCCATCCACTAGGTTTACTGTGGTTTCATTATCTCGTCGGACGCGAGATCTGTCTCGTCGGACGCGAGATCTCGTTCTGAGCGAGATTATCGTCTTTCAAAGCTCCCCATGCAACGTTGTTCTGAACTTAATTAGAGAGTCTAAAATTAATTTGCTTTTTACTAAAAAGAAAGAGTCCGTGAGTTGGATTCAGAAACGTGATGATGGTTCGAGTTGCTTACAAATAGGATTTTGAACAGAGAATTTTCTCACGGTATTTTTTAGTGTTTTATAATACCTGTGACAATAGTAAAAAGTTACTTTTCAAACTGGCTCTTATTCATTTACTAAAAATAGAAACTTAACTACAGAGAATGCATTCACTACCTATACAAAATTATTTGTATGTCACAAGTTGGTGATGGCGAGTTTACAATTAATGCTCGCTTAAATATCTTGGGGAAACCGGGCCTAACCTGTGTAATTTCAATGTCTAGTTAAAGTGTCAAATAAATTTAACTGTCAGGTAAGCCCAGTTTGGTGTATTTCTATTGGCCGTTGTCATGGTGAAAACAATTTTAATGAAAAGTACATTTTAACTGGACATTGAAAGTCGCGTAGGTGAATATAAGGTAGTTATAAACTGCCGTGTGACTCGGTCTTCCTCAACCCGGCATCGAACCCACGGTGAAACGCTGAGATGGAGCATCTGTTGAAACCCGTCAACATAATAAATATTTATAACATCGCAGTAAGCGACAGACAGTTCAATGGGCCACATATCCAATCTGCCGCTAAGCCAGCTGACTTACAAGCTGAGCTAAGCGTTGCCTTGAACTAAGCCTAAGCCGCTACATAGCGCGTGGCCTTCACCCTTCACCCTTAGAAACAGTGCGTTACTCAAACACGCACCCGGGTGTATTGTATTGTAAAGTCTTGTCGTACTCGTATTGACTTGCAAGGTGGTGTCGTCACGGATTATGTAACAGTGGAGTGACGCATGTGACAACTACCAACCTAATTCTAGTTGCACACGCTGTCCGCTCATAATAGAAACGAAACGTTTAGAGCTAATGACCAATGTTTGTCTAATACACCCTAAAATAGTGTTTAAAGACCCAACAGGTAGCGCGCTGTTGTCATTTCATTGCAATTCTTTTTCTTTCAAACGGTGACATTCTTTCGACTCCAGTTATTATAAAATTGGCAACCGTGTTTTTCTAGTAAATCTTAGTTTACAAGCCCGATTATAATGGCTCAATACACAAACATGGGCCATTAGCTCTAAACCTTTCGTTTCTACTATGAGCGGACAAACTTTACCTATGCGTACGTCACACTCACAGACGAGTGACTCCTCACCAATCAGCGATCGGCATTTGAAATCAGGGCTCACCGATTGGCCATGAGTATTCGTTTCAGCAGAAGAAGGTTTTCTCGACTCCGTTCTGTCCAATGATTCCACTACAACCGCTTCGACCTGCTTCACTGCGGCTTCACTTTGATGTCGATGGACAGGTATTGACCAACCCCCTCTCCCCCCCCCCCCCCCTTCAGTTCGGTCACCCGCCCCTCAACCTAGCTGTAATTAGTAGTAGGACAAGCAACACCACTTAATTACTGCCCCTTCCCGGCCAATCAGGAACCATATTATCTAGCAAGCAAACACTTTGAAGAGAAACTAACAGGAAACATAATCAAGAAAACGGTTGCACGGTAGCTAACTCGGTAGTATAGTTATCTCGACATATCTAGCGGGGTGGTGACGTCACTGATTTCGTAATTGTAGAAGCAGTTGTGTTTATTTAGCTTTCACTATATGATATACTCGCCGCAAAAGATCTTCGGTAATGCTTCCGTCACGGGTGGGTGAGCGGCAGCCAACCAGCGACCGTGGGTAATTCAGATACCTGCTCGGGTTGGCTGAGTCCGTAAACACGTCATTGATTGATGACGAAAGCATTACCGAAGTTGTTTTGCGAGACCTTTACCTATAAAGTACATAGTATACTTATACAGTGGTAACGAACGCATTTTTTTTTTTTTTTTAACTTTTTAAACCCATTGTGTAGCTGATAGAAAATCAAAGGCAGAATCAGAATCACTTTTTCAATATTTGGAAGCGTTCTCATGGGATAATAAAAAACGCTGTTTTTGCGCGGTTGTAATACCCAGGCCCGCGACGCGACTGTTTTTGCCAAAAAACATTACACATTACACTGAACCCCCCCCCCCCCCCCCCATTCCTCCATGTTGGCAGCCACGCTACTCCATTGTGTAGCGACTTAGAAGTTCACAACCCCACCAACGGTGTTTTATTACAGTTAAGTAACTTAAGTTGCGTACACACTCAAGCTTACGATACCATATTCCTTTGTCATTTAGAGGAAATTAAACCCGTCTTATGTTATTAGAAAGGCTGAAGGTTTGTGTATGCGTAACAGGATCAGACTGGTAGCGTCATGACAGGCGCATCATCAGGCTGGTGACGTCATGACAGGCGCGTCATCATATTAGTGACGTCGTGACAAGAGCGTCATCAGACTGAAGCCGTCATGACAGGCTCGTCATCAGTCTGGAGACGTCATGACAGGCTCGTCATCAGACTGGTGACGTCATGGTGCGTGTCATTAACTGGTGACGTCAGGATAGTCACGTCATCAGAATGAAGCCGTCATGACAGGCGCGTCATCAGACTGGTGCCGTCATGACAGGAGCGTCATCAGACTGGTGCCGTCATGACAGGAGAGTCATCAGACTGGTGCCGTCATTACAGACGCGTCATCAGACTGGTGCCGTCATGACAGGCGCGTCATCAGACTGGTGCCGTCATGACAGGCGTGTCATCAGACTGGTGACGTCATGGTGCGTGTCATCAACTGGTGACGTCAGGATAGTCGCGTCATCAACTGGTGACGTCAGGATAGTCGCGTCATCAACTGGTGACGTCAGGATAGTCGCGTCATCAACTGGTGACGTCAGGATAGTCGCGTCATCAACTGGTGACGTCAGGATAGTCGCGTCATCAGACTGGTGCCGTCATGATAGTCGCGTCATCAGACTGGTGCCGTCATGACAGGCGTGTCATCAGACTGGTGACGTCATGGTGCGTGTCATCAACTGGTGACGTCAGGATAGTCGCGTCATCAACTGGTGACGTCAGGATAGTCGCGTCATCAACTGGTGACGTCATGATACTCGCGTCATCAGACTGGTGCTGTCATGACAGGAGCGTATCAACTGGTGACGTCAGGATAGTCGCGTCATCAACTGGTGACGTCATGATACTCGCGTCATCAGACTGGTGCTGTCATGACATTAGCGTTATCAGACTGAAGCCGCCATAACAGGCGCGTCACATACAACAAGGGACCTACCTACTACTGTTCGGTCCTCATTTTGAAAAATGTAAAGTCACGTCGAATTAACTTGCAAGGTAGTGACGTCACGGATTATGTAATAGTGAAGTCAAATACTTTAATAGGCGCTATCGCTTTGACGCGTGTGACAACTACCAGCCTAAATCTAGTTGCATCTCGTTCCCATGTCTCAGGTATTGCAGTGATAATGTCGCACGTCTCGTGAAGTTTGATTATTGGTGTTTACCTACTCGAAAACTAGGTACATGACGTCGGGGGGGGGGGGGGGTGATTGTAGGAAAGGGAGAAGGTTTTTTTAAAATTACAATGTGTCTTGGGGAGGGAAAAGGACCTCATTGCGTCGCCTTTTATGACAAGCAGAGTCACTCTGGGCCAATTCTACCCCCGGCCCAGACGGAGATTTGAAGGTAGACATCTCTCTTCCTACGAGGCGGTTAGCGAGCTTTATACAAGAGACTAACAGAGTTACAAAGCAAGGAAGGGAGAGCTACACGAATCAATGCTAACACGTTTAAAATCACTTCCGAGCCACGTATCGTAAACCTGATTACTCTGGTTGTGTTTTGTACGAGCTCAATGTTAGACATACTTAAGACAGAATACGTGCCTGAAAGACCTAAATGTTCTATTGGTATTACAGACCTGCACAGAGACTGCTACCTTATCGTGGTGGGCAGATTTGCTCAGTTGTTGTATGTCCAATCCAATCCAATCCGATCCACCCGATCCGATCCCATCCATCCGATCCAATCCAATCCAATCCAATCCAATCCAATCCAATCCAATCCAATCCAATCCAATCCAATCCAATCCAATCCAATCCAATCCAATCCAATCCAATCCAATCCAATCCAATCCAATCCAATCCAATCCAATCCAATCCAATCCAATCCAATCCAATCCAATCCAATCCAATCCAATCCAATCCAATCCAATCCAATCCAATCCAATCCAATCCAATCCAATCCAATCCAATCCAATCCAATCCAATCCAATCCAATCCAATCCAATCCAATCCAATCCAATCCAATCCAATCCAATCCAATCCAATCCAATCCAATCCAATCCAATCCAATCCAATCCAATCCAATCCAATCCAATCCAATCCAATCCAATCCAATCCAATCCAATCCAATCCAATCCAATCCAATCCAATCCAATCCAATCCAATCCAATCCAATCCATTCTTCATTCCAATTACAACAAATAAAACATGTTTTACCAACTAAAATGTATCCTAATAATTACTTAAAGAAAAACTGAATAATTGAACAATGACGAAGTAATAAGTACAGTTTTTTGGTATCATTGCTAAACTAGAATATTTTATCCAATGACGAAATAGAAATGTATCGCAATTGGACTACTATTAAAAGTAATTAGATGCACATTTGAAATTGCGTTGTGTAATATCTAAGTCAATATATGTCTTACTAGGTAGGTTCCAGAGTACAAGTTGTTATCAGCTATCGAGTACAATAGATGTGTGTCTGCTGTTGTGAACGAGCGAAGTGAAGGCTTATCTATTCGACTCGTTGAGGTGAGTGTTATTCTTGCAGAAGGTGGACATTTTCAAAATGTTTGTTTTATAACCTTATGTATGGTAGCATCACTATTACGTCGTCTTCACTTGGTCAGTTAAGTGTAAAGACAGTAATAAGATAAGATAAGATAAGATAAGATTGCGTTTATTTAGCTTCACCAGTTACTATTGTAGCATTAGTAATAATTGGTAATAGTATAGTAGCATTTCATCCTTGTTTCGCTTTTTCTAAAACATAAACAAACTGAGCTCTGTTCAACCCGATTGATTGATTTTTTGTGTTTAGGGGGGCGATTGAAGGAAAGAAACCAGTAAAAGGGTTTGTATTCAAATAGGCAAATGGGAGGCAAAGAGAAAGGGGAGGACCTCCTTCCGTCGCCTCTTATGACTCGCAGAGTCGCACTGGGCCAATTCTACTCCGGGCCCAGACGCCAGGCGGGGTCCTGCAACATTATAATATTCCAAACCTGATATTGAAACAAAAAACATAATAACAACTAATTTCACTACAAGTACTTACTAATTAAACTACAACTAAATCGTAAGACAATTGCATATTATAGTTTTTTCGAGTCTTTCGATTTTTTTTCGAATTCGAGTCGGCACGCGCCAAATAGTGGGTCTCAAACAAACTTTTTTCCAGTTCCCGTTAAGTACCCTTTAATGATAAAAAATGATTTTATTAGCAAACACACAAACAAAGGGACCACGGGGTCAATATACATTACAGACATAACAATGCTATTCAAACACAATTGTAATAGGTATCTCATTACACTGGGCAAAGAAAGTTGTATCGATATTAACTTTTTTGAGTGTCTTGATCGTAATGCACATTATATAGCGCATGTTGTCTTGGTCGTTATCAAAGCTTTGTGAGCGTTGTGTTGATAAGGGTCGAGTTGCTCTGTGTGTTGGAAGGAGCGTTTTGCTGCTCGAAGTATTCAACCTAAAGGTGCGTCTGTTTGTGCTATGGGTACTTTTTAGTATTTTATTCCATTTAAATTACAATTGGTCGGAATGGGAAGGCGGATTTTTTTAAATTTTAATGTTTGTCTATTTAGATTATATTTATTTAGGAATGCTTGAAACCATATATGTATTTAGGTTAGTTGTAAGAATATTGTTGAGGTTTATCCCATTGACTAAATAAGATGTAAAAAATTATAAAATACTATTTATAATTAGCTAAATTAACAATATTGTTAAATGCAATAGGATCCAGAAAACCGGCACAAAGGGGACGTGGTATCCTTCTTGTTAAGAAGGATACAACTTGTAAAATACAACTCAACATCAATATCCGCTTCCTGCATTTACAAAGACTTAATTCGACAAAAGTTGTACATTAAAAAGTGAACATATATAACATAATTTATCCCCGTTAACTTTACAAGGAGATGTAGTTGTCTCTCTTGACATGTCTTTAGGCTGATCTCCTTCAACTTCTTCCAAACAGGCGATCAATATATCTTTTGATCAGGGCTCTAAACACAGTTTCAACAAGCAACATGTCAAAGCAATTGTTTCAAAGTTTGAGTGGCGGCAACACGAATATTCTTTAAAACCTATTTTATTTTGATCAAGACGTAGTTTTCTCTCATGGAAATGGCGATGAGAATATAACAGCACAGAACATGTTCGTGCCAAACAACGTTGTCTTAAAGTGATACTTAAAAAAAAAAAAGGGAGTTGCTGTTAGTTAGTTGATGTTTCAATATAAACTGGCATTTGCTGTATTTGAAACTTTGAGAATAAAAAAAAAAACAAAAAAAAAAGTAATAATTTGACATTTCTTACGTTTCTATAAAAACAACTGAACCCTCCGCACGGGTAACCTAACAGTCAATTCCATGAAATATATATATATAGGACGTCTTGAGAGCACAGGTAGGATATCCTCGCTGAAACTGTGGGTGGGTGCGAACACAACAGCCTATATCGTCCCTTTGAGGGAAACAAATTTCTCATATCAGAACAGAACAGAAGTGACTCACAAAAGAAATATCAGAGAGAATATTTCGTTCATAAAAGTTACACTAAAGAGAAACAATGCATTGTGTAAAAGCTGGTACGGAAAACAAGCCCGCATACTGTTACAGCAAACTTGTTCGGATAAATATGCAATATGGCTAAAATAAAATTAGATTCGCTATTAAGAGGAATGCTGCGTGTTGCTTTTACAAATTTAAAAAATGCGCAAAATTTACAAGTGGCAAGCTTTTAAATTGAATTAATGATTTACGAAAACACCCACATTACTTCACACGTTATATCTGCGTATATGAAAAACATTTTGACTTTTTCGACTTTTTCAACAAAATAAAAGCGCGGGACATAGTTTTAATTACTGTGAAGTGTGAATATATATCATACTTCGTTCATTGTCTTTTGACGAGGTTTGCGTCCCCCAAAGGGACAATGGACGGTTTTTGTGTCCCTCAAAGGGACAATTAATGGACGTTATTTGTGCTCAGTTTAAGACTCTCCGTACACAGAAAGTGTTATACACTGCAAAATTCCCATTCAAGAAGTTTAATTCAAGAAGTAGCATTTGAATAAAAATGTAAGCAACTCTTTGCATTCAATATTGAATTTAGAGCAGTAAACTGCTGCAACTACTCAGTTGCTATTTCCATCACGAACAAAAATTATGTTACAGTCACTTAAATACCACAGGGCGACCCTTGACGTGGTGGCCTGGTTATTTTAAATTTATTTTCCTTGATTTATGTAAATAATTTAATGTTTTTTAAATATATATACTGACTAAAAATAAAATATAAATAATGTATTCACCTAAAATCTAGATGCTCGTCACAAGAACAAGGTGCAAAGTCAATATTCAAGTTTTCTTTTTTATAATTTGAAATCTAATTTAAAATGTTCTAGAAACGACCGAGTTCCCTTTACGATCCAACACATGACGTCATCAACGTTGATTGTTGCAGCAACCTGCAGTGTCCCCCCCCCCCCCCCCCCCCTCTAACGTTGGGCAACCACCTCCTGACGTCATCAACGTTGATTGTTGCAGCAACTTGCAGTGTCCCCACCCCCCTCCCCCTCTAACATCGGACAACCACCACCTGACGTCATCAACGTTGATTGTTGCAGCAACTTGCAGTGTCCCCCACCACCCCCCCCCCCCCTCTAACGTCGGACAACCACCTCCTGACGTCATCAACGTTGATTGTTGCAGCAACTTGCAGTGTCCCCACCCCCCTCCCCCTCTAACATCGGACAACCACCACCTGACGTCATCAACGTTGATTGTTGCAGCAACTTGCAGTGTCCCCCACCACCCCCCCCCCTCTAACGTCGGACAACCACCTCCTGACGTCATCAACGTTGATTGTTGCAGCAACCTGCAGTGTCCCCCCCCACCCCTCCCCCTCTAACATCGGACAACCACCTCCTGACGTCATCAACGTTGATTGTTGCAGCAACCTGCAGTGTCCCCCACCACCCCCCCCCCCCCTCTAACGTCGGACAACCACCTCCTGACGTCATCAACGTTGATTGTTGCAGCAACCTGCAGTGCCCCCCCCCCCCCTCTAACATCGGACAACCACCTCCTGACGTCATCAACGTTGATTGTTGCAGCAACCTGCAGTGTCCCCCCCCCCCCCCCTCTAACATCGGACAACCACCACCTGACGTCATCAACGTTGATTGTTGCAGCAACCTGCAGTGTCCCCCCCCACCCCTCCCCCTCTAACGTCGGACAACCACCACCTGACGTCATCAACGTTGATTGTTGCAGCAACCTGCAGTGTCCCCCCTTCCCCCCCTCTAACATCGGACAACCACCACCTGACGTCATCAACGTTGATTGTTGCAGCAACCTGCAGTGTCCCCCCCCCCCCCCTCTAACATCGGACAACCACCACCTGACGTCATCAACGTTGATTGTTGCAGCAACCTGCAGTGTCCCCCCAAAAAGGTCGGACAACCCCGAGGAAGCAACATGAAGGCTGAACGACTGGCGCTACTCGGCAAGAAGAACTTGAAGTTGTTCTCCCGTACGGTGGCCAAGTTGAGAGCCATTCCCCTCGTCAAGCGAGTAATAATTTTCAGCTTGGCTTTCTGCACCTTCTTGACGTTTACTGTCACCTCTTGGGCTTGGTTCGTCTATGAGCGCTACATGATAGAGAACCTAGGTGAGCTGACTGTTAGCTTATTATAGTCTCTTTACATGAACTTGCAAGGTGATGACGTACTAACAGGGAAGTGACGTATGTGACAATTACCAACCTAAATCTAGTTGCATCTCGAGGGACACCTATTTAATCCGATATCTTCTGAACCCTCACTATCTTCTTAACTCTAACACAGTTTGTTGATGTCAAATCTCCAATTAGAGAAGAGGAGAGTGCAGGCGTCTACAACCTAGGGCTGAACCATTCAGGGTTAGTTCATAGGTCATATGACATCGGGGGAGATTGTAGGAAAGTTCAAAGGAGTTAAAGGGATGATCGGGACCAGTGGCGTATTCACGGGGGGGGAGGGGGGGACAAAACCCCCCCCTTTTGCAAAGGAAACATGGAAAATGACCGTTTACATTTCAATAGACAGTATTTCAATAGACAGGTAGATGTTTTACTTTATAATTATTGTATATTGTTGTAATTATTAAAAGCAAAAGCAATACGAAAAATATGCAAATTATTGATTGAGGTTCCTTATTAGCGGTGCTAAGGAAAAAATGTGTTGCCAGAAACTGAGTAATCATGTTTCAGTTAGCCGCTGTAAAACGCACAGATTTGCACTAAAATGACCTTACGAGAATTTTTTCGGGGGGCAAGCCCCCCCCCCCCCCGGAACCCCAATTATGTTTCGGCTCCACTCTATATAATATGGGTTAAAAACCCCCCCTTTCCCAATTCCTGGATACGCCACTGATCGGGACAGGGTAGGATCTCATTTTCTCTCCTCGAGATCGGCAGAGGTATACAGTGGGTCAAATTCTACCCCGGGTCCAAGACGGCGATATTATATAAGTATAGTTCGCTCCCTGAAAGATGCCCCGTGTTTCAGTGATGAAGGTAAACACGGTCGCAATGGCGGACCCGAACCTGATCTCGTACGTGCGAACGAAGTTCCTAGTTCCTCCGCCGCCCGCCAACACAGCGCTCAATCTCACCAACCCCAGCTTCGATATGACCTTCCTTGGATTGTCCACGCGCGTTCAGACATTCCTTGGCCAAAAGGTGAGTCACAGATGTACCTGATACAGTTGGCCCAACGTAAGTATTCTCATGCTTACGTCATAGCCCAGTCCAATGGTACCAACTTAATTGTCTATACTTCTCTCGTTTTTACCACCTTATTGAAACGGGTCCATTAGGGATAATTTACACATTTCGTTGGTTACCTGGAAGCTTTATTGACCACGCCCGCTGTGTTTGGGGTTTTTAGAATTCAAATTCCACTAATGATAGATATTTCAAGTAAATACTAAAGTCGAACGTTAAGGGCCAGAGTCAAAGTGTCAAGTAAGTACAGGATTTGTTGCTATAGGATTGTATTATTACACATTTTTCATAAGAATAAACTCCATAGCAACCACAAACAAATCACATACTTAGCTCGACTAAGTATTGCGCCCTAAGCCTGTAGGTAATAAAATTTGAACTCGGTACATTTTCATTGAACCTTTTCATCAAATGTTACGTTTACACGGTCCAACTTATTGAAGTAGAAGTAGTTGAACGGAAAGTTTGACCATGTAGAACGGAAATTAGACTAAACTGGGTCCGTGGCAAAGCTGAGAACTCCGCAGGGCATTTTTTTCACTGCATTTAATATATGTTGTTTGCACACCCCGAGTGCGCCCCATTTCCCTTGAAATTGTTGAGTCCAAACTGTCAAAAAGTAATCAAATGTAATCGTTTGTTTGTTGTGTGGACGCCTATAATTTGACTAGATGTTGGGTTTCCACGAATGGTTGAACTTCTGTTATGGCTTTTGGTAATGAATTCGGGGATTTCGTCTCATGTTTGAGCTAGTCAGGTAGTGGGGGTGTACATAATTTGTGAAATGCCAAGTTCGAGTCGATAGATCGCCTGATTTTCTTGTTCTCAACTAAGCCACGGACCCACTGTACTGTTCAGTTCTGATAAAAGACTTTTGTTGATATTAAAAAGAAAAAACATCTGTAAAGTGACAGAAGAAAACGCTATTTTCACTCACCCCTGTATGTGACCTTGCAGCGCAACGGCTTCTTCGTGGAGATGAGGGCGCAAGATGGGGAGACCAAGTCTAACACTCTGGCCCTCGAGCGGATGTACAACTGGACGGGGCTGTTGATAGAACCAGATCCAATCATCTTCCGGGAACTCCAGCTGAAGCATCGCAACGCCTACTTGTCACCATCATGTGTCAGCAGGAAGCCTTACCCCACGATGGTAGGTTTAGCTCTCGTCACCCTTGTACAGTGGAGTTCCGCGGGAGTTTACACCAACCTTTTAGGTAGTTTTCTTGGTACACCCCTAGTGCAAAGTCCAGTCAAGCAATCTCCATTAAGCTCGAGCAAAGGACGAGGAATTCAGATGACTGAATACACTCATCACATTCTTCAAGGCGATGAGGTCCGATCGTTCCAGGAAAACAAGAAATCCCGGGGTAGTTTATCTTTAAACGTATCTATGGGTGTACAAAACGGGGGAAAAATGGTGTAGCCATGGTGTAAACTCCCGCGGAACTCTACTGTAGTACCATAAACAAGTGAAAATAAATCAAAATCATGATAATCAGCTATATTTGCCTCGTAACAACCTTACCGATTCGTTCGTCGTAGATCACTGACCCTTACCAAACAGCATCGCTTGTTGGCCAAGAATCACTCGTCTAGTGACGAAAACATTGTAAGGTTGTTTTGGGGCAAGTATATGTACATCACTGTTGTTAAAGCAGGATGTAAACTTCATGAGGCCAATTATTCTTTGTGAATCTTCGACGACCATCTCTGTCTTAGAATCGCCACAGAGAGTTATATATATATATCCGTGACAACTTTCTTGAAGACTCCGCCAGCATAGTGAAACATAGAGCAACACAGGTCCTCACAGCTCCCGCGTACAGTGCCCCCCCCCCCCCCCCCCTTGTAACCACGCCCCTCTGTGTTCTAGAACTCTCTGCCGAGCACCAGCACGTATAATCAGATGAAGGCTGTGGCTTTAGACCACTCCCCCCTTGTAACCACGCCCCTCTGTGTTTCTAGAACTCTCTGCCGAGCACCAGCACGTATAATCAGATGAAGGCTGTGGCTTTAGACCACTCCCCCCTTGTAACCACGCCCCTCTGTGTTTCTAGAACTCTCTGCCGAGCACCAGCACGTATAATCAGATGAAGGCTGTGGCTCTAGGCCACTCCCCCCTTGTAACCACGCCCCTCTGTGTTTCTAGAACTCTCTGCCGAGCACCAGCACGTATAATCAGATGAAGGCTGTGGCTCTAGGCCACTCCCCCCTTGTAACCACGCCCCTCTGTGTTTCTAGAACTCTCTGCCGAGCACCAGCACGTATAATCAGATGAAGGCTGTGGCTCTAGGCCACTCCCCCCTTGTAACCACGCCTCTCTGTGTTTCTAGAACTCTCTGCCTGGCAGCACCAGCACGTATAATCAGATGAAGGCTGTGGCTCTAGGCCACCCCTACACCACCTCAGACGATCAGAGCTCCCGCGTACAATGCCCCCCCCCCCACCCTTGTAACCACGCCCCTCTGTGTTTCTAGAACTCTCTGCCTGGCAGCACAAGCACGTATAATCAGATGAAGGCTGTGGCTCTAGGCCACCCCTACACCACCTCAGACGATCAGAGCTCCCGCGTACAATGCCTCCCCCCCACCCTTGTAACCACGCCCCTCTGTGTTTCTAGAACTCTCTGCCTGGCAGCACAAGCACGTATAATCAGATGAAGGCTGTGGCTCTAGGCCACCCCTACACCACCTCAGACGATCAGAGCTCCCGCGTACAATGCCTCCCCCCCACCCTTGTAACCACGCCCCTCTGTGTTTCTAGAACCCTCTGCCGAGCAGCACCAGCACGTATAATCAGATGAAGGCTGTGGCTCTAGGCCACCCCTACACCACCTCAGACGAGCAGAGCTCCCGCGTACAATGCCTCCCCCCCACCCTTGTAACCACGCCCCTCTGTGTTTCTAGAACCCTCTGCCGAGCAGCACCAGCACGTATAATCAGATGAAGGCTGTGGCTCTAGGCCACCCCTACACCACCTCAGACGAGCAGAGCTCCCGCGTACAATGCCTCCCCCCCACCCTTGTAACCACGCCCCTCTGTGTTTCTAGAACTCTCTGCCTGGCAGCACAAGCACGTATAATCAGATGAAGGCTGTGGCTCTAGGCCACCCCTACACCACCTCAGACGAGCAGAGCTCCCGCGTACAATGCCTCCCCCCCACCCTTGTAACCACGACCCTCTGTGTTTCTAGAACTCTCTGCCTGGCAGCACAAGCACGTATAATCAGATGAAGGCTGTGGCTCTAGGCCACCCCTACACCACCTCAGACGAGCAGAGCTCCCGCGTACAATGCCTCCCCCCCACCCTTGTAACCACGCCCCTCTGTGTTTCTAGAGCTCTCTGCCTGGCAGCACCAGCACGTATAATCAGATGAAGGCTGTGGCTCTAGGCCACCCCTACACCACCTCAGATGAGCAGAGCTCCCGCGTACAATGCCTCCCCCCCACCCTTGTAACCACGCCCCTCTGTGTTTCTAGAGATCTCTGCCTGGCAGCACAAGCACGTATAATCAGATGAAGGCTGTGGCTCTAGGCCACCCCTACACCACCTCAGACGATCAGAGCTCCCGCGTACAATGCCTCCCCCCCACCCTTGTAACCACGCCCCTCTGTGTTTCTAGAACTCTCTGCCTGGCAGCACAAGCACGTATAATCAGATGAAGGCTGTGGCTCTAGGCCACCCCTACACCACCTCAGACGATCAGAGCTCCCGCGTACAATGCCTCCCCCCCACCCTTGTAACCACGCCCCTCTGTGTTTCTAGAACTCTCTGCCTGGCAGCACAAGCACGTATAATCAGATGAAGGCTGTGGCTCTAGGCCACCCCTACACCACCTCAGACGATCAGAGCTCCCGCGTACAATGCCTCCCCCCCACCCTTGTAACCACGCCCCTCTGTGTTTCTAGAACTCTCTGCCTGGCAGCACAAGCACGTATAATCAGATGAAGGCTGTGGCTCTAGGCCATCCCTACACCACCTCAGACGAGCAGAGCTCCCGCGTACAATGCCTCCCCCCCACCCTTGTAACCACGCCCCTCTGTGTTTCTAGAGATCTCTGCCTGGCAGCACAAGCACGTATAATCAGATGAAGGCTGTGGCTCTAGGCCACCCCTACACCACCTCAGACGATCAGAGCTCCCGCGTACAATGCCTCCCCCCCACCCTTGTAACCACGCCCCTCTGTGTTTCTAGAACTCTCTGCCTGGCAGCACAAGCACGTATAATCAGATGAAGGCTGTGGCTCTAGGCCACCCCTACACCACCTCAGACGATCAGAGCTCCCGTGTACAATGCCTCCTCCCCCCCACCCTTGTAACCACGCCCCTCTGTGTTTCTAGAACTCTCTGCCTGGCAGCACCAGCACGTATAATCAGATGAAGGCTGTGGCTCTAGGCCACCCCTACACCACCTCAGACGATCAGAGCTCCCGCGTACAATGCCCCCCCCCCACCCTTGTAACCACGCCCCTCTGTGTTTCTAGAGCTCTCTGCCTGGCAGCACCAGCACGTATAATCAGATGAAGGCTGTGGCTCTAGGCCACTCCTACACCACCTCAGACGAGCAGAGCTCCCGTGTACAATGCCTCCTCCCCCCCACCCTTGTAACCACGACCCTCTGTGTTTCTAGAACCCTCTGCCGAGCAGCACCAGCACGTATAATCAGATGAAGGCTGTGGCTCTAGGCCACCCCTACACCACCTCAGACGATCAGAGCTCCCGCGTACAATGCCTCCCCCCCACCCTTGTAACCACGACCCTCTGTGTTTCTAGAGCTCTCTGCCTGGCAGCACCAGCACGTATAATCAGATGAAGGCTGTGGCTCTAGGCCACCCCTACACCACCTCAGACGAGCAGAGCTCCCGCGTACAATGCCTCCCCCCCAACCTTGTAACCACGCCCCTCTGTGTTTCTAGAGCTCTCTGCCTGGCAGCACAAGCACGTATAATCAGATGAAGGCTGTGGCTCTAGGCCACCCCTACACCACCTCAGACGATCAGAGCTCCCGCGTACAATGCCTCCCCCCCACCCTTGTAACCACGACCCTCTGTGTTTCTAGAGCTCTCTGCCTGGCAGCACCAGCACGTATAATCAGATGAAGGCTGTGGCTCTAGGCCACCCCTACACCACCTCAGACGAGCAGAGCTCCCGCGTACAATGCCTCCCCCCCACCCTTGTAACCACGCCCCTCTGTGTTTCTAGAACTCTCTGCCTGGCAGCACAAGCACGTATAATCAGATGAAGGCTGTGGCTCTAGGCCACCCCTACACCACCTCAGACGAGCAGAGCTCCCGCGTACAATGCCTCCCCCCCACCCTTGTAACCACGCCCCTCTGTGTTTCTAGAGATCTCTGCCTGGCAGCACAAGCACGTATAATCAGATGAAGGCTGTGGCTCTAGGCCACCCCTACACCACCTCAGACGATCAGAGCTCCCGCGTACAATGCCTCCCCCCCACCCTTGTAACCACGCCCCTCTGTGTTTCTAGAACTCTCTGCCTGGCAGCACAAGCACGTATAATCAGATGAAGGCTGTGGCTCTAGGCCACCCCTACACCACCTCAGACGATCAGAGCTCCCGTGTACAATGCCTCCTCCCCCCCACCCTTGTAACCACGCCCCTCTGTGTTTCTAGAACTCTCTGCCTGGCAGCACCAGCACGTATAATCAGATGAAGGCTGTGGCTCTAGGCCACCCCTACACCACCTCAGACGAGCAGAGCTCCCGCGTACAATGTCTCCCCCCCACCCTTGTAACCACGACCCTCTGTGTTTCTAGAGATCTCTGCCTGGCAGCACCAGCACGTATAATCAGATGAAGGCTGTGGCTCTAGGCCACCCCTACACCACCTCAGACGATCAGAGCTCCCGCGTACAATGCCTCCCCCCCACCCTTGTAACCACGACCCTCTGTGTTTCTAGAGCTCTCTGCCTGGCAGCACCAGCACGTATAATCAGATGAAGGCTGTGGCTCTAGGCCACCCCTACACCACCTCAGACGAGCAGAGCTCCCGCGTACAATGCCTCCCCCCCACCCTTGTAACCACGCCCCTCTGTGTTTCTAGAACTCTCTGCCGAGCAGCACCAGCACGTATAATCAGATGAAGGCTGTGGCTCTAGGCCACCCCTACACCACCTCAGACGAGCAGAGCTCCCGCGTACAATGCCTCCCCCCCACCCTTGTAACCACGCCCCTCTGTGTTTCTAGAACTCTCTGCCTGGCAGCACCAGCACGTATAATCAGATGAAGGCTGTGGCTCTAGGCCACCCCTACACCACCTCAGACGATCAGAGCTCCCGCGTACAATGCCTCCCCCCCACCCTTGTAACCACGCCCCTCTGTGTTTCTAGAACTCTCTGCCTGGCAGCACCAGCACGTATAATCAGATGAAGGCTGTGGCTCTAGGCCACCCCTACACCACCTCTGACGATCAGAGCACCCGCGTACAATGCCTCCCCCCCCACCCTTGTAACCACGCCCCTCTGTGTTTCTAGAACTCTCTGCCGAGCAGCACCAGAAAGTATAATCAGATGAAGGCTGTGGCTCTAGGCCACCCCTACACCACCTCAGACGAGCAGAGCTCCCGCGTACAATGCCTCCCCCCCCACCCTTGTAACCACGCCCCTCTGTGTTCCTTGTACTCTGCCGAGCAGCACCAGCACGTATAATCAGATGAAGGCTGTGGCTCTAGGCCACCCCTACACCACCTCTGACGATCAGAGCTCCCGCGTACAATGCCTCCCCCCCCACCCTTGTAACCACGCCCCTCTGTGTTTCTAGAACTCTCTGCCGAGCAGCACCAGCACGTATAATCAGATGAAGGCTGTGGCTCTAGGCCACCCCTACACCACCTCAGACGAGCAGAGCTCCCGCGTACAATGCCTCCCCCCCCCCCTTGTAACCACGCCCCTCTGTGTTTCTAGAACTCTCTGCCGAGCAGCACCAGCACGTATAATCAGATGAAGGCTGTGGCTCTAGGCCACCCCTACACCACCTCAGACGAGCAGAGCTCCCGCGTACAATGCCTCCCCCCCCACCCTTGTAACCACGCCCCTCTGTGTTCCTTGTACTCTGCCGAGCAGCACCAGCACGTATAATCAGATGAAGGCTGTGGCTCTAGGCCACCCCTACACCACCTCAGACGAGCAGAGCTCCCGCGTACAATGCCTCCCCCCCCACCCTTGTAACCACGCCCCTCTGTGTTTCTAGAACTCTCTGCCTGGCAGCACCAGCACGTATAATCAGATGAAGGCTGTGGCTCTAGGCCACCCCTACACCACCTCAGACGAGCAGAGCTCCCGTGTACAATGCCTCCCCCCCAACCTTGTAACCACGACCCTCTGTGTTTCTAGAGATCTCTGCCGAGCAGCACCAGCACGTATAATCAGATGAAGGCTGTGGCTCAAGGCCACCCCTACACCACCTCAGACGAGCAGAGCTCCCGTGTACAATGCCTCCCCCCCCCACCCTTGTAACCACGCCCCTCTGTGTTTCTAGAGATCTCTGCCTGGCAGCACCAGCACGTATAATCAGATGAAGGCTGTGGCTCAAGGCCACCCCTACACCACCTCAGACGATCAGAGCCCCCGCGTACAATGCCTCCCCCCCACCCTTGTAACCACGCCCCTCTGTGTTTCTAGAACTCTCTGCCTGGCAGCACCAGCACGTATAATCAGATGAAGGCTGTGGCTCTAGGCCACCCCTACACCACCTCAGACTATCAGAGCTCCCGCGTACAATGCCTCCCCCCCCACCCTTGTAACCACGACCCTCTGTGTTTCTAGAGATCTCTGCCGAGCAGCACCAGCACGTATAATCAGATGAAGGCTGTGGCTCAAGGCCACCCCTACACCACCTCAGACGAGCAGAGCTCCCGCGTACAATGCCTCCCCCCCACCCTTGTAACCACGACCCTCTGTGTTTCTAGAGATCTCTGCCTGGCAGCACCAGCACGTATAATCAGATGAAGGCTGTGGCTCAAGGCCACCCCTACACCACCTCTGACGATCAGAGCTCCCGCGTACAATGCCTCCCCCCCACCCTTGTAACCACGCCCCTCTGTGTTTCTAGAACTCTCTGCCGAGCAGCACCAGCACGTATAATCAGTTGAAGGCTGTGGCTCAAGGCCACCCCTACACCACCTCAGACGATCAGAGCCCCCGCGTACAATGCCTCCCCCCCCACCCTTGTAACCACGCCCCTCTGTGTTTCTAGAACTCTCTGCCGAGCAGCACCAGCACGTATAATCAGATGAAGGCTGTGGCTCTAGGCCACCCCTACACCACCTCAGACGATCAGAGCTCCCGCGTACAATGCCTCCCCCCCCACCCTTGTAACCACGCCCCTCTGTGTTTCTAGAACTCTCTGCCGAGCAGCACCAGCACGTATAATCAGTTGAAGGCTGTGGCTCAAGGCCACCCCTACACCACCTCAGACGATCAGAGCCCCCGCGTACAATGCCTCCCCCCCCACCCTTGTAACCACGCCCCTCTGTGTTTCTAGAACTCTCTGCCGAGCAGCACCAGCACGTATAATCAGTTGAAGGCTGTGGCTCAAGGCCACCCCTACACCACCTCAGACGATCAGAGCCCCCGCGTACAATGCCTCCCCCCCCACCCTTGTAACCACGCCCCTCTGTGTTTCTAGAACTCTCTGCCGAGCAGCACCAGCACGTATAATCAGATGAAGGCTGTGGCTCTAGGCCACCCCTACACCACCTCAGACGATCAGAGCTCCCGCGTACAATGCCTCCCCCCCCACCCTTGTAACCACGCCCCTCTGTGTTCCTTGTACTCTGCCGAGCAGCACCAGCACGTATAATCAGATGAAGGCTGTGGCTCTAGGCCACCCCTACACCACCTCAGACGATCAGAGCTCCCGCGTACAATGCCTCCCCCCCACCCTTGTAACCACGCCCCTCTGTGTTTCTAGAGCTCTCTGCCTGGCAGCACCAGCACGTATAATCAGATGAAGGCTGTGGCTCTAGGCCACCCCTACACCACCTCAGACGAGCAGAGCTCCCGCGTACAATGCCTCCCCCCCACCCTTGTAACCACGACCCTCTGTGTTTCTAGAACCCTCTGCCGAGCAGCACCAGCACGTATAATCAGATGAAGGCTGTGGCTCTAGGCCACCCCTACACCACCTCAGACGAGCAGAGCCCCCGCGTACAATGCCTCCCCCCCACCCTTGTAACCACGCCCCTCTGTGTTTCTAGAGCTCTCTGCCTACAGCACCAGCACGTATAATCAGATTAAGGCTGTGGCTCTAGGCCACCCCTACACCACCTCTGACGAGCAGAGCTCCCGCGTACAATGCCTCCCCCCCACCCTTGTAACCACGACCCTCTGTGTTTCTAGAGATCTCTGCCTGGCAGCACCAGCACGTATAATCAGATTAAGGCTGTGGCTCTAGGCCACCCCTACACCACCTCAGATGAGCAGAGCTCCCGCGTACAATGCCTCCCCCCCACCCTTGTAACCACGACCCTCTGTGTTTCTAGAGATCTCTGCCTGGCAGCACCAGCACGTATAATCAGATAAAGGCTGTGGCTCAAGGCCACCCCTACACACCCTTAGACGAGCAGAGCTCCCGTGTACAATGCCTCCCCCCCCCACCCTTGTAACCACGCCCCTCTGTGTTTCTAGAACTCTCTGCCTGGCAGCACCAGCACGTATAATCAGATGAAGGCTGTGGCTCAAGGCCACCCCTACACCACCTTAGACGAGCAGAGCTCCCGTGTACAATGCCTCCCCCCCCCCACCCTTGTAACCACGCCCCTCTGTGTTTCTAGAACCCTCTGCCGAGCAGCACCAGCACGTATAATCAGATGAAGGCTGTGGCTCTAGGCCACCCCTACACCACCTCAGACGAGCAGAGCCCCCGCGTACAATGCCTCCCCCCCACCCTTGTAACCACGCCCCTCTGTGTTTCTAGAACTCTCTGCCTGGCAGCACAAGCACGTATAATCAGATGAAGGCTGTGGCTCTAGGCCACCCCTACACCACCTCAGACGAGCAGAGCTCCCGCGTACAATGCCTCCCCCCCACCCTTGTAACCACGCCCCTCTGTGTTTCTAGAACCCTCTGCCGAGCAGCACCAGCACGTATAATCAGATGAAGGCTGTGGCTCTAGGCCACCCCTACACCACCTCAGACGAGCAGAGCTCCCGTGTACAATGCCTCCTCCCCACCCTTGTAACCACGCCCCTCTGTGTTTCTAGAGCTCTCTGCCTGGCAGCACCAGCACGTATAATCAGATGAAGGCTGTGGCTCAAGGCCACCCCTACACCACCTCTGACGAGCAGAGCTCCCGCGTACAATGCCTCCCCCCCACCCTTGTAACCACGACCCTCTGTGTTTCTAGAACTCTCTGCCTGGCAGCACCAGCACGTATAATCAGATGAAGGCTGTGGCTCTAGGCCACCCCTACACCACCTCAGACTATCAGAGCCCCCGCGTACAATGCCTCCCCCCCACCCTTGTAACCACGCCCCTCTGTGTTTCTAGAGCTCTCTGCCTGGCAGCACCAGCACGTATAATCAGATGAAGGCTGTGGCTCAAGGCCACCCCTACACCACCTCTGACGAGCAGAGCTCCCGCGTACAATGCCTCCCCCCCACCCTTGTAACCACGACCCTCTGTGTTTCTAGAGATCTCTGCCTGGCAGCACCAGCACGTATAATCAGATTAAGGCTGTGGCTCTAGGCCACCCCTACACCACCTCAGATGAGCAGAGCTCCCGCGTACAATGCCTCCCCCCCACCCTTGTAACCACGACCCTCTGTGTTTCTAGAGATCTCTGCCTGGCAGCACCAGCACGTATAATCAGATGAAGGCTGTGGCTCAAGGCCACCCCTACACCACCTTAGACGAGCAGAGCTCCCGTGTACAATGCCTCCCCCCCCCCACCCTTGTAACCACGCCCCTCTGTGTTTCTAGAACTCTCTGCCTGGCAGCACCAGCACGTATAATCAGATGAAGGCTGTGGCTCTAGGCCACCCCTACACCACCTCAGACGAGCAGAGCTCCCGCGTACAATGCCTCCCCCCCCACCCTTGTAACCACGACCCTCTGTGTTTCTAGAACTCTCTGCCGAGCAGCACCAGCACGTATAATCAGATGAAGGCTGTGGCTCAAGGCCACCCCTACACCACCTCAGACGATCAGAGCTCCCGCGTACAATGCCTCCCCCCCACCCTTGTAACCACGCCCCTCTGTGTTTCTAGAGATCTCTGCCTGGCAGCACCAGCACGTATAATCAGATTAAGGCTGTGGCTCTAGGCCACCCCTACACCACCTCAGACGAGCAGAGCTCCCGCGTACAATGCCTCCCCCCCCACCCTTGTAACCACGCCCCTCTGTGTTTCTAGAACCCTCTGCCTGGCAGCACCAGCACGTATAATCAGATGAAGGCTGTGGCTCTAGGCAACCCCTACACCACCTCTGACGAGCAGAGCTCCCGCGTACAATGCCTCCCCCCCACCCTTGTAACCACGCCCCTCTGTGTTTCTAGAGATCTCTGCCTGGCAGCACCAGCACGTATAATCAGATTAAGGCTGTGGCTCTAGGCCACCCCTACACCACCTCTGACGAGCAGAGCTCCCGTGTACAATGCCTCCCCCCCACCCTTGTAACCACGCCCCTCTGTGTTTCTAGAGATCTCTGCCTGGCAGCACCAGCACGTATAATCAGATTAAGGCTGTGGCTCTAGGCCACCCCTACACCACCTCTGACGAGCAGAGCTCCCGTGTACAATGCCTCCCCCCCACCCTTGTAACCACGCCCCTCTGTGTTTCTAGAGATCTCTGCCTGGCAGCACCAGCACGTATAATCAGATGAAGGCTGTGGCTCTAGGCCACCCCTACACCACCTCAGACGAGCAGAGCTCCCGTGTACAATGCCTCCCCCCCCACCCTTGTAACCACGCCCCTCTGTGTTTCTAGAGATCTCTGCCGAGCAGCACCAGCACGTATAATATGATTAAGGCTGTGGCTCTAGGCCACCCCTACACCACCTCAGACGATCAGAGCTCCCGCGTACAATGCCTCCCCCCCCCACCCTTGTAACCACGCCCCTCTGTGTTTCTAGAGATCTCTGCCTGGCAGCACCAGCACGTATAATCAGATTAAGGCTGTGGCTCTAGGCCACCCCTACACCACCTCAGACGATCAGAGCTCCCGCGTACAATGCCTCCCCCCCCCCCACCCTTGTAAATACGCCCCTCTGTGTTTCTAGAGATCTCTGCCGAGCAGCACCAGCACGTATAATCAGATTAAGGCTGTGGCTCTAGGCCACCCCTACACCACCTCAGACGATCAGAGCTCCCGCGTACAATGACTCCCCCCCCCCAACCCTTGTAACCACGCCCCTCTGTGTTTCTAGAGATCTCTGCCGAGCAGCACCAGCACGTATAATCAGATTAAGGCTGTGGCTCTAGGCCACCCCTACACCACCTCAGACGATCAGAGCTCCCGCGTACAATGCCTCCCCCCCCCCACCCTTGTAACCACGCCCCTCTGTGTTTCTAGAGATCTCTGCCTGGCAGCACCAGCACGTATAATCAGATGAAGGCTGTGGCTCTAGGCCACCCCTACACCACCTCAGACGATCAGAGCTCCCGTGTACAATGCCTCCCCCCCCACCCTTGTAACCACGCCCCTCTGTGTTTCTAGAGATCTCTGCCTGGCAGCACCAGCACGTATAATCAGATTAAGGCTGTGGCTCTAGGCCACCCCTACACCACCTCAGACGAGCAGAGCCCCCGCGTACAATGCCTCCCCCCCACCCTTGTAACCACGACCCTCTGTGTTTCTAGAGATCTCTGCCTGGCAGCACCAGCACGTATAATCAGATGAAGGCTGTGGCTCTAGGCCACCCCTACACCACCTCAGACGATCAGAGCTCCCGCGTACAATGCCCCCCCCCCACCCTTGTAACCACGCCCCTCTGTGTTTCTAGAGATCTCTGCCGAGCAGCACCAGCACGTATAATCAGATGAAGGCTGTGGCTCAAGGCCACCCCTACACCACCTCAGACGAGCAGAGCTCCCGTGTACAATGCCTCCCCCCCCCCCACCCTTGTAACCACGCCCCTCTGTGTTTCTAGAACTCTCTGCCTGGCAGCACCAGCACGTATAATCAGATTAAGGCTGTGGCTCTAGGCCACCCCTACACCACCTCAGACGATCAGAGCTCCCGCGTACAATGCCTCCCCCCCCCACCCTTGTAACCACGCCCCTCTGTGTTTCTAGAACTCTCTGCCTGGCAGCACAAGCACGTATAATCAGATTAAGGCTGTGGCTCTAGGCCACCCCTACACCACCTCAGATGAGCAGAGCTCCCGCGTACAATGCCTCCCCCCCACCCTTGTAACCACGACCCTCTGTGTTTCTAGAGATCTCTGCCGAGCAGCACCAGCACGTATAATCAGATGAAGGCTGTGGCTCAAGGCCACCCCTACACCACCTCAGACGAGCAGAGCTCCCGTGTACAATGCCTCCCCCCCACCCTTGTAACCACGCCCCTCTGTGTTTCTAGAACTCTCTGCCTGGCAGCACAAGCACGTATAATCAGATGAAGGCTGTGGCTCTAGGCCACCCCTACACCACCTCAGACGAGCAGAGCTCCCGCGTACAATGCCTCCCCCCCACCCTTGTAACCACGCCCCTCTGTGTTTCTAGAGATCTCTGCCGAGCAGCACCAGCACGTATAATCAGATGAAGGCTGTGGCTCAAGGCCACCCCTACACCACCTCAGACGATCAGAGCCCCCGCGTACAATGCCTCCCCCCCACCCTTGTAACCACGCCCCTCTGTGTTTCTAGAACTCTCTGCCTGGCAGCACCAGCACGTATAATCAGATGAAGGCTGTGGCTCAAGGCCACCCCTACACCACCTCAGACGATCAGAGCTCCCGCGTACAATGCCTCCCCCCCACCCTTGTAACCACGCCCCTCTGTGTTTCTAGAACTCTCTGCCGAGCAGCACCAGCACGTATAATCAGATGAAGGCTGTGGCTCAAGGCCACCCCTACACCACCTCAGACGAGCAGAGCTCCCGCGTACAATGCCTCCCCCCCCACCCTTGTAACCACGCCCCTCTGTGTTTCTAGAACTCTCTGCCGAGCAGCACCAGCACGTATAATCAGATGAAGGCTGTGGCTCAAGGCCACCCCTACACCACCTCAGACGATCAGAGCTCCCGCGTACAATGCCTCCCCCCCACCCTTGTAACCACGCCCCTCTGTGTTTCTAGAACTCTCTGCCGAGCAGCACCAGCACGTATAATCAGATGAAGGCTGTGGCTCAAGGCCACCCCTACACCACCTCAGACGATCAGAGCTCCCGCGTACAATGCCTCCCCCCCACCCTTGTAACCACGCCCCTCTGTGTTTCTAGAACTCTCTGCCTGGCAGCACAAGCACGTATAATCAGATGAAGGCTGTGGCTCTAGGCCACCCCTACACCACCTCAGACGATCAGAGCTCCCGCGTACAATGCCTCCCCCCCACCCTTGTAACCACGCCCCTCTGTGTTTCTAGAACTCTCTGCCTGGCAGCACAAGCACGTATAATCAGATGAAGGCTGTGGCTCTAGGCCACCCCTACACCACCTCAGACGATCAGAGCTCCCGCGTACAATGCCTCCCCCCCACCCTTGTAACCACGCCCCTCTGTGTTTCTAGAACCCTCTGCCGAGCAGCACCAGCACGTATAATCAGATGAAGGCTGTGGCTCTAGGCCACCCCTACACCACCTCAGACGAGCAGAGCTCCCGCGTACAATGCCTCCCCCCCACCCTTGTAACCACGCCCCTCTGTGTTTCTAGAACCCTCTGCCGAGCAGCACCAGCACGTATAATCAGATGAAGGCTGTGGCTCTAGGCCACCCCTACACCACCTCAGACGAGCAGAGCTCCCGCGTACAATGCCTCCCCCCCACCCTTGTAACCACGCCCCTCTGTGTTTCTAGAACTCTCTGCCTGGCAGCACAAGCACGTATAATCAGATGAAGGCTGTGGCTCTAGGCCACCCCTACACCACCTCAGACGAGCAGAGCTCCCGCGTACAATGCCTCCCCCCCACCCTTGTAACCACGACCCTCTGTGTTTCTAGAACTCTCTGCCTGGCAGCACAAGCACGTATAATCAGATGAAGGCTGTGGCTCTAGGCCACCCCTACACACCCTCAGACGAGCAGAGCTCCCGCGTACAATGCCTCCCCCCCACCCTTGTAACCACGCCCCTCTGTGTTTCTAGAGCTCTCTGCCTGGCAGCACCAGCACGTTTAATCAGATGAAGGCTGTGGCTCTAGGCCACCCCTACACCACCTCAGATGAGCAGAGCTCCCGCGTACAATGCCTCCCCCCCACCCTTGTAACCACGCCCCTCTGTGTTTCTAGAGATCTCTGCCTGGCAGCACAAGCACGTATAATCAGATGAAGGCTGTGGCTCTAGGCCACCCCTACACCACCTCAGACGATCAGAGCTCCCGCGTACAATGCCTCCCCCCCACCCTTGTAACCACGCCCCTCTGTGTTTCTAGAACTCTCTGCCTGGCAGCACAAGCACGTATAATCAGATGAAGGCTGTGGCTCTAGGCCACCCCTACACCACCTCAGACGATCAGAGCTCCCGCGTACAATGCCTCCCCCCCACCCTTGTAACCACGCCCCTCTGTGTTTCTAGAACTCTCTGCCTGGCAGCACAAGCACGTATAATCAGATGAAGGCTGTGGCTCTAGGCCACCCCTACACCACCTCAGACGATCAGAGCTCCCGCGTACAATGCCTCCCCCCCACCCTTGTAACCACGCCCCTCTGTGTTTCTAGAACTCTCTGCCTGGCAGCACAAGCACGTATAATCAGATGAAGGCTGTGGCTCTAGGCCACCCCTACACCACCTCAGACGAGCAGAGCTCCCGCGTACAATGCCTCCCCCCCACCCTTGTAACCACGCCCCTCTGTGTTTCTAGAGATCTCTGCCTGGCAGCACAAGCACGTATAATCAGATGAAGGCTGTGGCTCTAGGCCACCCCTACACCACCTCAGACGATCAGAGCTCCCGCGTACAATGCCTCCCCCCCACCCTTGTAACCACGCCCCTCTGTGTTTCTAGTACTCTCTGCCTGGCAGCACAAGCACGTATAATCAGATGAAGGCTGTGGCTCTAGGCCACCCCTACACCACCTCAGACGATCAGAGCTCCCGTGTACAATGCCTCCTCCCCCCCACCCTTGTAACCACGCCCCTCTGTGTTTCTAGAACTCTCTGCCTGGCAGCACCAGCACGTATAATCAGATGAAGGCTGTGGCTCTAGGCCACCCCTACACCACCTCAGACGATCAGAGCTCCCGCGTACAATGCCCCCCCCCCAACCTTGTAACCACGCCCCTCTGTGTTTCTAGAGCTCTCTGCCTGGCAGCACCAGCACGTATAATCAGATGAAGGCTGTGGCTCTAGGCCACTCCTACACCACCTCAGACGAGCAGAGCTCCCGTGTACAATGCCTCCTCCCCCCCACCCTTGTAACCACGACCCTCTGTGTTTCTAGAACCCTCTGCCGAGCAGCACCAGCACGTATAATCAGATGAAGGCTGTGGCTCTAGGCCACCCCTACACCACCTCAGGCGATCAGAGCTCCCGCGTACAATGCCTCCCCCCCACCCTTGTAACCACGACCCTCTGTGTTTCTAGAGCTCTCTGCCTGGCAGCACCAGCACGTATAATCAGATGAAGGCTGTGGCTCTAGGCCACCCCTACACCACCTCAGACGAGCAGAGCTCCCGCGTACAATGCCTCCCCCCCACCCTTGTAACCACGCCCCTCTGTGTTTCTAGAGCTCTCTGCCTGGCAGCACAAGCACGTATAATCAGATGAAGGCTGTGGCTCTAGGCCACCCCTACACCACCTCAGACGATCAGAGCTCCCGCGTACAATGCCTCCCCCCCACCCTTGTAACCACGACCCTCTGTGTTTCTAGAGCTCTCTGCCTGGCAGCACCAGCACGTATAATCAGATGAAGGCTGTGGCTCAAGGCCACCCCTACACCACCTCTGACGATCAGAGCTCCCGCGTACAATGCCTCCCCCCCACCCTTGTAACCACGCCCCTCTGTGTTTCTAGAACTCTCTGCCTGGCAGCACAAGCACGTATAATCAGATGAAGGCTGTGGCTCTAGGCCACCCCTACACCACCTCAGACGATCAGAGCTCCCGCGTACAATGCCTCCCCCCCACCCTTGTAACCACGCCCCTCTGTGTTTCTAGAGCTCTCTGCCTGGCAGCACAAGCACGTATAATCAGATGAAGGCTGTGGCTCTAGGCCACCCCTACACCACCTCAGACGAGCAGAGCTCCCGCGTACAATGCCTCCCCCCCACCCTTGTAACCACGCCCCTCTGTGTTTCTAGAGATCTCTGCCTGGCAGCACAAGCACGTATAATCAGATGAAGGCTGTGGCTCTAGGCCACCCCTACACCACCTCAGACGATCAGAGCTCCCGCGTACAATGCCTCCCCCCCACCCTTGTAACCACGCCCCTCTGTGTTTCTAGAACTCTCTGCCTGGCAGCACAAGCACGTATAATCAGATGAAGGCTGTGGCTCTAGGCCACCCCTACACCACCTCAGACGATCAGAGCTCCCGTGTACAATGCCTCCTCCCCCCCACCCTTGTAACCACGCCCCTCTGTGTTTCTAGAACTCTCTGCCTGGCAGCACCAGCACGTATAATCAGATGAAGGCTGTGGCTCTAGGCCACCCCTACACCACCTCAGACGAGCAGAGCTCCCGCGTACAATGTCTCCCCCCCACCCTTGTAACCACGACCCTCTGTGTTTCTAGAGATCTCTGCCTGGCAGCACCAGCACGTATAATCAGATGAAGGCTGTGGCTCTAGGCCACCCCTACACCACCTCAGACGATCAGAGCTCCCGCGTACAATGCCTCCCCCCCACCCTTGTAACCACGACCCTCTGTGTTTCTAGAGCTCTCTGCCTGGCAGCACCAGCACGTATAATCAGATGAAGGCTGTGGCTCTAGGCCACCCCTACACCACCTCAGACGAGCAGAGCTCCCGCGTACAATGCCTCCCCCCCACCCTTGTAACCACGCCCCTCTGTGTTTCTAGAACTCTCTGCCGAGCAGCACCAGCACGTATAATCAGATGAAGGCTGTGGCTCTAGGCCACCCCTACACCACCTCAGACGAGCAGAGCTCCCGCGTACAATGCCTCCCCCCCACCCTTGTAACCACGCCCCTCTTTGTTTCTAGAACTCTCTGCCTGGCAGCACCAGCACGTATAATCAGATGAAGGCTGTGGCTCTAGGCCACCCCTACACCACCTCAGACGAGCAGAGCTCCCGCGTACAATGCCTCCCCCCCCACCCTTGTAACCACGCCCCTCTGTGTTTCTAGAACTCTCTGCCTGGCAGCACCAGCACGTATAATCAGATGAAGGCTGTGGCTCTAGGCCACCCCTACACCACCTCTGACGATCAGAGCTCCCGCGTACAATGCCTCCCCCCCCACCCTTGTAACCACGCCCCTCTGTGTTTCTAGAACTCTCTGCCGAGCAGCACCAGCACGTATAATCAGATGAAGGCTGTGGCTCTAGGCCACCCCTACACCACCTCAGACGAGCAGAGCTCCCGCGTACAATGCCTCCCCCCCCCCCCTTGTAACCACGCCCCTCTGTGTTTCTAGAACTCTCTGCCGAGCAGCACCAGCACGTATAATCAGATGAAGGCTGTGGCTCTAGGCCACCCCTACACCACCTCAGACGAGCAGAGCTCCCGCGTACAATGCCTCCCCCCCCACCCTTGTAACCACGCCCCTCTGTGTTCCTTGTACTCTGCCGAGCAGCACCAGCACGTATAATCAGATGAAGGCTGTGGCTCTAGGCCACCCCTACACCACCTCAGACGAGCAGAGCTCCCGCGTACAATGCCTCCCCCCCCACCCTTGTAACCACGCCCCTCTGTGTTTCTAGAACTCTCTGCCTGGCAGCACCAGCACGTATAATCAGATGAAGGCTGTGGCTCTAGGCCACCCCTACACCACCTCAGACGAGCAGAGCTCCCGTGTACAATGCCTCCCCCCCAACCTTGTAACCACGACCCTCTGTGTTTCTAGAACTCTCTGCCTGGCAGCACCAGCACGTATAATCAGATGAAGGCTGTGGCTCAAGGCCACCCCTACACCACCTCAGACGAGCAGAGCTCCCGTGTACAATGCCTCCCCCCCCCCACCCTTGTAACCACGCCCCTCTGTGTTTCTAGAGATCTCTGCCTGGCAGCACCAGCACGTATAATCAGATGAAGGCTGTGGCTCAAGGCCACCCCTACACCACCTCAGACGATCAGAGCCCCCGCGTACAATGCCTCCCCCCCACCCTTGTAACCACGCCCCTCTGTGTTTCTAGAACTCTCTGCCTGGCAGCACCAGCACGTATAATCAGATGAAGGCTGTGGCTCTAGGCCACCCCTACACCACCTCTGACGATCAGAGCTCCCGCGTACAATGCCTCCCCCCCACCCTTGTAACCACGCCCCTCTGTGTTTCTAGAGCTCTCTGCCTGGCAGCACCAGCACGTATAATCAGATGAAGGCTGTGGCTCAAGGCCACCCCTACACCACCTCTGACGATCAGAGCTCCCGCGTACAATGCCTCCCCCCCACCCTTGTAACCACGCCCCTCTGTGTTTCTAGAACTCTCTGCCTGGCAGCACCAGCACGTATAATCAGATGAAGGCTGTGGCTCAAGGCCACCCCTACACCACCTCTGACGATCAGAGCTCCCGCGTACAATGCCTCCCCCCCCACCCTTGTAACCACGCCCCTCTGTGTTTCTAGAGCTCTCTGCCTGGCAGCACCAGCACGTATAATCAGATGAAGGCTGTGGCTCAAGGCCACCCCTACACCACCTCTGACGATCAGAGCTCCCGCGTACAATGCCTCCCCCCCACCCTTGTAACCACGCCCCTCTGTGTTTCTAGAACTCTCTGCCGAGCAGCACCAGCACGTATAATCAGTTGAAGGCTGTGGCTCAAGGCCACCCCTACACCACCTCAGACGATCAGAGCCCCCGCGTACAATGCCTCCCCCCCCACCCTTGTAACCACGCCCCTCTGTGTTTCTAGAACTCTCTGCCGAGCAGCACCAGCACGTATAATCAGATGAAGGCTGTGGCTCTAGGCCACCCCTACACCACCTCAGACGATCAGAGCTCCCGCGTACAATGCCTCCCCCCCCACCCTTGTAACCACGCCCCTCTGTGTTTCTAGAACTCTCTGCCGAGCAGCACCAGCACGTATAATCAGTTGAAGGCTGTGGCTCAAGGCCACCCCTACACCACCTCAGACGATCAGAGCCCCCGCGTACAATGCCTCCCCCCCCACCCTTGTAACCACGCCCCTCTGTGTTTCTAGAACTCTCTGCCGAGCAGCACCAGCACGTATAATCAGTTGAAGGCTGTGGCTCAAGGCCACCCCTACACCACCTCAGACGATCAGAGCCCCCGCGTACAATGCCTCCCCCCCCACCCTTGTAACCACGCCCCTCTGTGTTTCTAGAACTCTCTGCCGAGCAGCACCAGCACGTATAATCAGATGAAGGCTGTGGCTCTAGGCCACCCCTACACCACCTCAGACGATCAGAGCTCCCGCGTCCATGCCTCCCCCCCCACCCTTGTAACCACGCCCCTCTGTGTTCCTTGTACTCTGCCGAGCAGCACCAGCACGTATAATCAGATGAAGGCTGTGGCTCTAGGCCACCCCTACACCACCTCAGACGATCAGAGCTCCCGCGTACAATGCCTCCCCCCCACCCTTGTAACCACGCCCCTCTGTGTTTCTAGAGCTCTCTGCCTGGCAGCACCAGCACGTATAATCAGATGAAGGCTGTGGCTCTAGGCCACCCCTACACCACCTCAGACGAGCAGAGCTCCCGCGTACAATGCCTCCCCCCCACCCTTGTAACCACGCCCCTCTGTGTTTCTAGAACCCTCTGCCGAGCAGCACCAGCACGTATAATCAGATGAAGGCTGTGGCTCTAGGCCACCCCTACACCACCTCAGACGAGCAGAGCCCCCGCGTACAATGCCTCCCCCCCACCCTTGTAACCACGCCCCTCTGTGTTTCTAGAGCTCTCTGCCTGGCAGCACCAGCACGTATAATCAGATTAAGGCTGTGGCTCTAGGCCACCCCTACACCACCTCTGACGAGCAGAGCTCCCGCGTACAATGCCCCCCCCCCCACCCTTGTAACCACGCCCCTCTGTGTTTCTAGAGATCTCTGCCTGGCAGCACCAGCACGTATAATCAGATTAAGGCTGTGGCTCTAGGCCACCCCTACACCACCTCAGATGAGCAGAGCTCCCGCGTACAATGCCTCCCCCCCACCCTTGTAACCACGACCCTCTGTGTTTCTAGAGATCTCTGCCTGGCAGCACCAGCACGTATAATCAGATTAAGGCTGTGGCTCTAGGCCACCCCTACACCACCTCAGATGAGCAGAGCTCCCGCGTACAATGCCTCCCCCCCACCCTTGTAACCACGACCCTCTGTGTTTCTAGAGATCTCTGCCTGGCAGCACCAGCACGTATAATCAGATTAAGGCTGTGGCTCTAGGCCACCCCTACACCACCTCAGATGAGCAGAGCTCCCGCGTACAATGCCTCCCCCCCACCCTTGTAACCACGACCCTCTGTGTTTCTAGAGATCTCTGCCTGGCAGCACCAGCACGTATAATCAGATAAAGGCTGTGGCTGAAGGCCACCCCTACACACCCTTAGACGAGCAGAGCTCCCGTGTACAATGCCTCCCCCCCCCACCCTTGTAACCACGCCCCTCTGTGTTTCTAGAACTCTCTGCCTGGCAGCACCAGCACGTATAATCAGATGAAGGCTGTGGCTCAAGGCCACCCCTACACCACCTTAGACGAGCAGAGCTCCCGTGTGCAATGCCTCCCCCCCCCCACCCTTGTAACCACGCCCCTCTGTGTTTCTAGAACCCTCTGCCGAGCAGCACCAGCACGTATAATCAGATGAAGGCTGTGGCTCTAGGCCACCCCTACACCACCTCAGACGAGCAGAGCCCCCGCGTACAATGCCTCCCCCCCACCCTTGTAACCACGCCCCTCTGTGTTTCTAGAACTCTCTGCCTGGCAGCACAAGCACGTATAATCAGATGAAGGCTGTGGCTCTAGGCCACCCCTACACCACCTCAGACGATCAGAGCTCCCGCGTACAATGCCTCCCCCCCCCCCCACCCTTGTAACCACGCCCCTCTGTGTTTCTAGAACTCTCTGCCTGGCAGCACCAGCACGTATAATCAGATGAAGGCTGTGGCTCTAGGCCACCCCTACACCACCTCAGACGATCAGAGCTCCCGCGTACAATGCCCCCCCCCCCACCCTTGTAACCACGCCCCTCTGTGTTTCTAGAACTCTCTGCCTGGCAGCACCAGCACGTATAATCAGATGAAGGCTGTGGCTCTAGGCCACCCCTACACCACCTCAGACGATCAGAGCTCCCGCGTACAATGCCTCCCCCCCACCCTTGTAACCACGCCCCTCTGTGTTTCTAGAACTCTCTGCCTGGCAGCACCAGCACGTATAATCAGATGAAGGCTGTGGCTCTAGGCCACCCCTACACCACCTCAGACGATCAGAGCTCCCGCGTACAATGCCTCCTCCCCCCCCACCCTTGTAACCACGCCCCTCTGTGTTTCTAGAGCTCTCTGCCTGGCAGCACAAGCACGTATAATCAGATGAAGGCTGTGGCTCTAGGCCACCCCTACACCACCTCAGACGAGCAGAGCCCCCGCGTACAGTGTTTCCCCCTCTACACTTACCTCATGGCCGTGAAGAGATCGAACATCGACTATCTCAGTCTCAACACCTTCGGGGGAGAGTTGGAGGTGCTGGAGAATCTACCCTGGGAGAGACTCAACATTAAGGTGAGAACCGACCCAACAGTAGTTGTAGCTGCAATAGTAGTTGTAGCTGCAATAGTAGTTGTAGCTGCAACAGTAGTTGTAGCTGCAATAGTAGTTGTAGCTGCAATAGTAGTTGTAGCTGCAATAGTAGTTGTAGCTGCAACAGTAGTTGTAGCTGCAATAGTAGTTGTAGCTGCAATAGTAGTTGTAGCTGCAATAGTAGTTGTAGCTGCAACAGTAGTTGTAGCTGCAATAGTAGTTGTAGCTGCAACAGTAGTTGTAGCTGCAATAGTAGTTGTAGCTGCAACAGTAGTTGTAGCTGCAATAGGAGTTGTAGCTGCAATAGTAGTTGTAGCTGCAATAGTAGTTGTAGCTGCAATAGTAGTTGTAGCTGCAATAGTAGTTGTAGCTGCAACAGTAGTTGTAGCTGCAATAGGAGTTGTAGCTGCAACAGTAGTTGTAGCTGCAATAGGAGTTGTAGCTGCAATAGTAGTTGTAGCTGCAATAGTAGTTGTAGCTGCAACAGTAGTTGTAGCTGCAATAGGAGTTGTAGCTGCAATAGTAGTTGTAGCTGCAACAGTAGTTGTAGCTGCAATAGGAGTTGTAGCTGCAATAGTAGTTGTAGCTGCAACAGTAGTTGTAGCTGCAACAGTAGTTGTAGCTGCAATAGGAGTTGTAGCTGCAATAGTAGTTGTAGCTGCAATAGTAGTTGTAGCTGCAATAGTAGTTGTAGCTGCAACAGTAGTTGTAGCTGCAATAGTAGTTGGAAAACCTACCCTGGTTTTGTTTGGCTCTTTTAACCTAGTAGGTAAAAAAAATCATGAACTGTGCCGTAAGTCGGCAAGGTAGTTAAGATATATGCTTTATCAACTCCTTTTTGGTTCATTCCTGAGTTTTTATCAGGTGACTTTGAGATTCATATAGCTTCGAAGGAAAGCGGGTTGCCTATGAACCGCGTATTTTTCAAACTATAAAAAACATACTGTTTGTAAGCTCGAGACTTGAAATAAGCCTGTCGTAAAGTTGTAGTGTGTTCTTCGAAACTAACAAAGCGAGCGAAGCGAGCGTTTCCACGAGACTCTTATGGCACTTTTTTTTCTTTTTTTTTTTTTATGTCTGTCGATAGCGGTTGAATGGAAAGTCTGATCAACTTGAAATTTGAACCATCCACAAGCCTTGATGTGGATTGAGGTGTATAGTTTTGAGGCAAAATCGTTTGAAAAGTTACAAAGTTACACCATAGTTACTGCAAAATATTTCTCTGAGACAAAATAGCGGCAAAATGTGAGACAGACATATTTTTTTAAAGATTTGTCCGGTCACGAGTATATTAATCTAATGGTGATCTAATAAGTATTGGCAAAGTTACACGAAAGTTACTGTAAAATATATTTCTGAAACAAAGTCACGGCAAAATGCGAGGTGGCTACTTTATAGTAAATTTCTGTTCGATTACGAATATACTAATTTAAACGCGATCCGATACGTATTATGGGCAGAAATTACATTTCTATTGCTGTCAATAACTGTTAGTAACGGTGGCGGACCGCGGCGAAAACACTAGACAGAATGACAACGAAAATTCTTAGCAACGCACATTGCACTTCATTCAACAATATCGGGAAGTATAATAGCTATGGAAATTAGAAAAAAATTTGTAATGCGCATTCTTGTATTGTTGTTAGTTGTTGTTTTTATTAGCTTTGAGATCTTTTTGCCAGAACGTTCGTAGATATGGACGCGCTCGCTTATCAACGCGTCAAACAGAGCGTTTTCCTAGTAAAATATACCAAGCTTATTTTAAGACCCTTCCACCTAGGAAAGAGTATTTATAAGTTCCAATAGGTAATAGGATAGCCAAGCCAACAGCAGATGTATTGAACTAGATTCACACAACGTGCAAATCAAACAGGGTAGGGCAAAGCGGTGTTGATAAAGCAGGTTCCAGTACTACCCTCGATTTGCATAACATGTCCGAGTCCACAAGACTTTGACAGGAGCTCCTCTCTGATATTTATTCTGTCGAGGGGAGTAAGGTTCTTAAATTTACTTGGAATTCCTTCACAAATATTGAAATATCCACTCTGATATCCCGTGGAAGCCAGCTGAAGGGGGAATGGACCTCTCTAAGCGGATTAGTTAGTGTTCTTCAACCGGAACAACGAACAGTAATACCCTTCTCTATGAAGCATAAGAAGAGCTTAAATCTGTAAATAAATACATTTGTATTTATTGTCTACCCTCTCAGTTACAAGAACTGGGACCATTCATACATGTGGGTCGTTGCTATGACGGCTTCAAAGTCACCGTTTCCGTATATTCCAGTATAATAATTATATAGATAGATAAAAGTCAGTTTTCAAGGTTAAAAACCCCCAGATCGAAATCAAAACCTGGACCTTCTGCATCGAAAGTAGGAATAAACCCACTCACCAAAGAGGCATAAACAAAAGTTTGGTGATCTAAATTTTATCTGCGAAGTATATAGGCCTATCAAGCGACATAGTCAACCTCTAATATATTTCTGTCTGTATTTATTGTCATTCATTTGTCTGTATTGTATATGTATTTTACTGAAAATTACATTCAATTATAAAACCGAGACGAGTTACGTGTGTCAATACAACACATTGCTTTATGATGACGCATTATTGTTATGACTTCAAAAAAGTAAACGCATAAATAAATTAACAAATTCACATTTACAGTCTAGCCACTCAGTAACAAGACTGATTTTCCGCTTTTGCTACGTGCGGTATGTGAATACATACCATAAATCCGCAACTAGTAGTTTGAAAGGGCAACACAATTATGATCGCTATTGTTATGGGGTTGCAATTCTAGGCAGGCGCGTGGTGGGCGGGGGGCGGGGATTCCCAATTTATGTTACTCCACTAATAGTGAGTTATAAGTGTGTGAAAGACGCCCAGTGTGACCAAACGATTCCGAAACCACATCCAGATCTCCGAAGCTCTTCGATTCCAGATACGGATTTCTTACTTCTACATTTTATTTCAAATCTTTCTTGTTCTTTTTATGGCCCGCGGGTTGCCTGTGGCGTAGGCCTGGCCTAGGCCCTACCTACACCCTACCTAGGCCTAGGATAGTCTAAATTAACAGAACACTTAAAATATATAAAACCATCCACAGACGATTGTTTGTAACATAAGGTCAACCCACATTTCATTTTTACAAAAGTATTACATTTTGAAAGCACTTTAATGCTAGACTGTATACAATTATTTAAAAGCAAGTAAACAAATAGGTCCCAATAAAAAATATATTCACAACACGCTTGCCTTTCTAACAAGCAGAAGTTTCTATGATAAATACAGGGTAGGAAACTAGATTTCAGAGCTAATGCCATGCCTACCAACACTACTTTACTGTCGTTTCATAAATCGTTATTGATGTTGTCGTTGCTGATGCACAAGTCACCCCCTCCCTTGCTGTTTTTTTATGAAGTGGGAGATTTCTATGTTTAGGTTGTGTCAGTGAAGCACATGGTACATCTGAGCCCAGGCAGAACGGCAATGCTGCAAGGGCTGATGGTTCCCTCCAGTAAGACTGTGTTGGACGCCTTCATGCACAAGAAGGGCTACAACGCCTACAACGATATCAACCTGCTGACGTCACTGAGACCAACTGTCACTCTGTTTGTTAAGAGATGAGGACAGAAAACCCAACACCCTGGAGGACGTGAGGACTCAGTTGTTGCTGACACAAACATAAGGCTGCCATTATTAGACACATGCTGACGTATTCAAATTAAGAGCGAAGGGTAGTCTCTACATCAAAAATCGCAGAAAATGTTCATTATTTAATTATATCTCAAGATTGCAACAAAAATTCGAAAATCTAAATCAATAGCGCACTGTGTTTTGGTAAGCCCTACAGACTGAGTTAAATATTATAACCATTAGCGTAGTTATTTGATTTAATTCGTTAATTAGCAATAAGACCTGCCTACAATTATTTAATAGAGGAAATACGACATTCTTTTTAAGCAAAATCAATTTTACGCGGCCAACCTGCAACACATAATATGTCCACTTTACCACAACTTGACACAATTGTGCTAATTACTTTATTGAAGGTCTAACTCTAAAATGATTGAAAATCAGCAATACAAGAAATTGTGTTTACCATACTGTTGGAATTTGTTAAAAGTAGGCGTAATGAAAATTCAATTTTCATATTTTTCGCTGGCTCGTCTGTAAGAAAAGTTGACAATTTGGGACTCTAGACTTATTCCTATCTATACATATTTAACATGTGGTCAGTGAAGATTAAAGTTTCAGTTGTAGTAATAAAGCGGTTCTGCATATTTATAATCACATCACTTTTAATTTAATCAATTCCATTTGTGATGAGTGTTTGTTTATTTCATCCGTTTTTTTTTTTTACATTTTTTTTACTCAAATCTTATGACTTATGTATTTGGAGTAGTAACCTTTCATATTTAAAATCGATATGTCTAGTGTTGAAATGTTCTACGTCACTATAAAGTGCTCAAAAACAAGTATTGCAGACACTGACGCAAGTCATAATGATTACCTGCACATACGGTATTGCTTCACTTACATCCTATGTTTATTTAGTAGGACATTGCATGCCATAGAATTATCTTAAGGTTAAATGAAAAACCAAGGTGCCAGTCGGTATATATTTTAAAACCAATTAGGAAATGCAATATAGAATAATAATTCTATCAACTTTTTTGCTATTCCATTAATGACATGAATCCTTGTTTTTAATACAATATGAAGGCCTACATTATGGTAATATTTAGCCCCGCTTCATTCAAATTTCTTATGTTAAATATCGTTTTAAAGATTAAAAAAAACTTACATTCTCACCCTTTTCGAGCTATTCATCTCTAAAAAATTATTTACACATTACACATTTTATTTTACATATTACTTTTTAATAATTTTTTTCCATGTACATTACTTCTATTTAAACCTATACTTGTATGTTAAATAATAAGAAAAATTGTAAACAAAACAAAAGCAGTACGAATAAAATAAAATGGAATTGAATTGAATTGAATTAAATTGAATTAAATTGAATTGAATTGAATTGAATTGAATTGAATTGAATTGAATTGAATTGAATTGAATTGAATTGAATTGAATGTATCATTTTGGTGGAGGTGCCGGGTTATGTTCATACTACACTATACTTAATACAATACTTCATATTTTACAATACTTCAACAATACTTCATATTGCAGACCAGTCAAGGCCGAACAGCCTTTAAAACATTGTTGTTATGTGATGTGATGATCGCCTGTTGCAAATAAGAAGAAATGAGCCTCACAATCTCTAGATTCATAATTTGTTTACTGGTGAAGTTGCCCCAACGTAAGTATTCTCATGCTTACGTCACAGCCGAGTCCAATGGTACCAACTTAATTATCTACTTCTCTAATTCTTAACATCTATTGAAACAGACCCAATAGGGATAATTTACCACCTTATGTTGGTTACCTGTAAAGGTGGGCGAAGGTGGGCTAGGTCAGGATTCAATCGAGAATTCGCCTTATTAGTGAGGAAAACTTGATTCAAGATTGCCTGTGGAGGGAATCGAATCCACGACATCCGGAATTAGCGTCTAGCGTGTTACAGTGGAAATAATTCCAAACTAGCAGTCCAATTCTCATAGTTATTCATAGCTTGGCACGCCTCTCGTGTCTCGTGTTCCAGAGTTGCAACTTCTGCCAACTTCCACATAAGACCGAATCTAGGCAGCTTAAAGGATTTACGACAGAATTATCATTTCTTGCCTACTATTCGGCAATAGAGGGCTTAACTCTCGGCGAGAAATTGCTTCTGGCGAAATGAATTAGAGAAATGCCGGGATTTAATTTGAATATTAATGTTCTTAACTTTTTGTCACCGGAAATTAGCTTTTAAGATTATTTCCAAGGGGTTCGTCCCGCGCTCATTTGCTCGAAGCGACGTTTGAAAACGTTCACTTGTGCGTCATAAGGCGCCCGTTATTCCATTCAAGTTGCTGTCTTGTTTTATTATGTCGGAAGACATCAAAAATGATTGAATGAACAATAGGAATAACATATTGTAATGGTATTAATTTCATTTCAAGAATCCCAAGACATACTACATAAGATGAAGATGGTGGAGATAACGTTTTATTACAAATTCGATTGAAAGTACTCAATATAAACAAATACTTTCTTTACATTGACACAGTAACTGATGTTTCTCAAATTGCTAAATCATTATTTATCGTTACTACTTTACGTTAATATCTGCATTTGGTTCTACATATTGCGATATGTGGTGTTTATTTCGATCGTAAACGTGGACCCTGGCTTCCGGCATAACATTCGTTTATTATTATATTAATTAACGTTTTCTTTAGTTGAACATTTATTAACAATGATACCGGTATCTGCAGCCAAAGCGTTGTTAATCGATACAAAATAATAATACAAAATATATAAAAACGGAAATGAAATCAAATCTCACTGAATACACAAAAAATATACATAATAATAATAATATATAAAATACAATATAAAATACAATATATAATATAATATACAAAAAGTAGAAACAATATTAAGAATACAAATGGTGCATCAAAATAAAAATATACGCAACGTAAAACGTATATGACAATATTTGCGCTAATGCTTTGCACTCGGCGTACATTTCATATTTCAGATTTCATTATTTATTATTAGTAAAATAATTAAATTGTATTTATTATCATAACATATGAAACGCATAACGGAAGCCAGGAGAATGTATGACAGAAGAATTTATGACAGTAGAATATATGCCTGGGAGAATGTATGACAGGAGAATGTATGAAAGGAGAATGTATGACAGGAGAAGGTATAACAGGAGAATGTATGACAGGAGAATGGATGAAAGGAGAATGTATGAAAGGAGAATGTATGGAAGGAGAATGTATGGAAGGAGAATGTATGCCAGGGGAATGTATGAAAGGAGAATGTATGAAAGGAGAATGTATGGAAGGAGAATGTATGGAAGGAGAATGTATGCCAGGGGAATGTATGAAAGGAGAATGTATGGAAGGAGAATGTATGGAAGGAGAATGTATGCCAGGGGAATGTATGGCAGAAGAATGTATGAAAGGAGAATGTATGGAAGGAGAATGTATGCCAGGGGAATGTATGACAGGAGAATGTATGTAAGGAGAGTGTATGACAGGAGAATGGAAGGAAGAAGGCGAAGAGAGAGGCCGAGGAAAAGATGGAGGAAGTCTAAGGCAAGAGAAGAGAGCAGGGACGATATGGAAGCGACACGATTAAATGAGGATAGAGGATAGGAAGAAGTGGTAAAATGTGTTTCCACAACCCAGGCTGACCCTGACGCTGCACTCGATGAAGGTATTGAAATAAATGTTATTTTGTCACGTCATGTTGGTCACATTGCTTCTGTCCAATAATGACAGTTTTCCAATACACGTGCGACCAATACCAACCCTACAGTTATCTTCTTGTTGCTCAACCTGTAATACATCCTATGTAACATGTTTGACCCACATTGCATCTCTAGCATCATTTGACAGAAAACGCATTTCACACTTTTCAGAAAAAGGATTATTTTCCTGTAGTGGTTTTGTTTTAGTTCAAATTTCCGCCATATAGGGAGTATTCAAGTAATGTCACACCGCCCATAATGTAGGGGAAATGTGTGTTGACATTTGAAGCTGATATTAGAGAAGACAACGATGCTTATAGTACCACGAAACATAAATAAATAAATAAATAAATAAATAAATTCACCTTTAGAGTCTACTCACTCAGTAACTAAACTGATTTGCAGTGGGGGACTTTAATTTAAAGTGACTAAACCAACCCTGTAGGCTTCGAACACCATCGACGAGTGAGCGATAACCAATCAAAGATCGATATTTCAAATACGAAACATATGAATCAGTGATATAATAGTTGATCCTAATAAAGTTTAGAAGAATGATTACGTATGCCATTGTAAACCAAAAAGAAAAATGGCCGAGACAAAAGAGTTTCTTAATGTTGCTTTTTAGTAGTAAAGCAAACAAATGTTGGTGTGTTTGAGAGTAGTAAACTTCAACTCCTCTACAAAATGGGATTGCTTACCACCATTAACAACATAATATGGAAACTCCCTTCTCTTGCCTCTCCACTCTACACGATTCTACATACTACATGATCAAAACTGTATCCGGGGATTTACATGTCAATACTCAATAGTCAATACTATAATTTTTTGGGGTAAACATATTCGTATCCCAGTTAAAAATATAAACCTAGATTTTGGTATCTTATATCCGTTGTGACGTCACGTGAATACTCGGTACTACTTATTGTTGACACTTCGTACAACATTGATGCCATTCGTCCTTCTAAGTAAAAATATTACCAGCAAAGATTAGTCGGTTATATGGCTTCCAACTAAATACTTATAGGTGGTGTCAGATAACTTTATTTCAAAGTTTGTCATGGTGAAACAAGTTAGCGGAGAGTTAGATATTTAGTTTGAAGTGAACCGGTTGATGATCGGCCATTAGCAAAGGCTGTTCAAGCAGATTTTTTCGTTTTTTGAATATTCAAAAAATGAGATTTTCAAGTGTGAACCTCAAACGAAATCTAATTAATGTTCAAAAATAAAACAAATGCAAACATCGCGCAGTTACGTTCACATTACGGACTCCTTCTGTTAACTAGCAAGTTGAAAATGTGACAGTTCATACTTCTAATTTTGCTTAACACACCTTCGCATATCTGACGAAGTTTGGATAAAACTTTCGGTATATAAACTTTTTCGTGAACCGGTAAAAACAGTTCATTTATACCAGTGGACGATAGTAAATCTAAATACTCTACAAGTTCTCCTCTGTATTCTAGTTGGCTGTAGAACTATCAATCTCATGAAGGAAGATGTTATCGTGAAATCAACCTAGTTTGTAGACGCAGATTGATTGATTGATTGATAGATTGATATCTGTCCATGTCTCATCCGATTCCACTGACCTTAATCGACCTAAAATTAATCGTTTGTGTTGTAGGAAGAAGAGTTAAGTAGGGTAAGGAAGATAAAGTGTAATACTGAAACAATATGGCCTAATTATATTAACAGGGTCGATTGTAGGGTTAACGAAGCATTATGGCCGCATGGCGTTCACACAACTTCCTAAAATTTGAGATAAGCTAAGCCAATGATAGGCAACGTTTTATAAATCCGGCCAATGGTAGCGATCCTAAGTAAAACGTTTAGGAAAATTCTTGCTAGGAACACAATATTAATCAGGAAAGTGTGATAACCGACCTTTATATATTTCGCTAACAATACACGTCTATGGACTGGGCTGAGGTTACACATTTGCTCGCATGTTATGTAGTAACAATAGATCAGTGCATCTGTTGCCTAGGGAGTTGTGCACTGGCTATTGTGCTCCATGTGTTGATAATATGCATCCCTATACGGTTGACTAATAATGGGCTCTTGGATTTACATAGAGCTAGAATGATTTCCAAGGTAGTTATCATTATTTATCGACACCTAGGTCGTAGGATAATTACTTAGTTGATTGGAGAAAACGCACAAGTAGGAAGACAAAGCATATATTTTGAAGATATAATGGATGGAAAGGAAAAATTGAAGGATCTCATTTTGTCGTCATTTACAACTGGCAGTCATAACTCATTATACACTCGTAAGTTTGGTTCGTATGTGTAAGTATGTTGATGATGACGATTTTTATAGCTTTATGTCTCTATAATTGCATTGCAATAATACCATTCAGGACGATGACTTTTCATAGACAGAAGATTGATTGATTGATTGATTGATTCGTCTCTGCCACCCAACCTTACACAATATGATACAAAGTAAATAATTAAATGAATACAAGTCAAAAAATACTAAACTATACCTACAATTTAAACGTTGATACAATTGCAATCATGCATTCATCCATCCCACTCACTCACTCTTAGCTATTCAAATTCACTGACCAATAGCACAAAATCCATGTGTCTTATGCGGGACTCGAACCCACGTCTCTAGAAGCCCAAAACTTAGAACCTGCGCCCAAACTGCATCAGAGAAAGCGAGTGCTTTGCAGAGGAACAGGGATAGATTGACATTATCCATTTTTTTAAGTTAGATTTGACTCCTTGATCTGGGGGTGAGGGGGTGGGGGAAGGGAAGTTATTTCTACGGACCTTGGATACCTCCCCGTCAAGGAAATCACAGTTTTTCATCGTATATTTTTGCACAATGTTAGAACAATTTTGTGCCAAATCTTAAAAACCTGTGATGTCGTTAGTGGGGGAACCAATGTAATGGATCTTGTTTCTAAGCCTTCCCGTCGCATCCATGCCCAGTATCGGAGCCCTAGAAGAACGAAGCCGTACCTGTCCCCTGATAGTCTGTAACTTGTCTCGCTTGACTGTCTCACGGGCTAGTCTACTCTCCAGGCACCGCTTTCTCTACTTCCACTCACCACCGCTAGATAGCGTTCAGCCTCCATACACAGTACACACCACGCCAGGCGTCACGGTGTCTCGCGGGCTAGTCTGCTCTCAGGCACCGCTTTCTCTACTTCCACTCACCACCGCTAGATAGCGTTCAGCCTCCATACACAGTACACACCACGCCAGGCGCCACGGTCCCCCATGTCTCACGGGCTAGTCTACTCTCAGGCACCGCTTTCTCTACTTCCACTCACCACCGCTAGATAGCGTTCAGCCTCCATACACAGTACACACCACGCCAGGCGTCACGGTGTCTCGCGGGCTAGTCTACTCTCAGGCACCGCTTTCTCTACTTCCACTCACCACTGCTAGATAGCGTTCAGCCTCCATACACAGTACACACCACGCCAGGCGTCACGGTCCCCCATGTCTCACGGGCTAGTCTACTCTCAGGCACCGCTTTCTCTACTTCCACTCACCACCGCTAGATAGCGTTCAGCCTCCATACACAGTACACACCACGCCAGGCGCCACGGTGTCTCACGGGCTAGTCTACTCTCAGGCACCGCTTTCTCTACTTCCACTCACCACCGCTAGATAGCGTTCAGCCTCCATACACAGTACACACCACGCCAGGCGCCACGGTGTCTCACGGGCTAGTCTACTCTCAGGCACCGCTTTCTCTACTTCCACTCACCACTGCTAGATAGCGTTCAGCCTCCATACACAGTACACACCACGCCAGGCGTCACGGTCCCCCATGTCTCACGGGCTAGTCTACTCTCAGGCACCGCTTTCTCTACTTCCACTCACCACTGCTAGATAGCGTTCAGCCTCCATACACAGTACACACCACGCCAGGCGTCACGGTCCCCCATGTCTCACGGGCTAGTCTACTCTCAGGCACCGCTTTCTCTACTTCCACTCACCACCGCTAGATAGCGTTCAGCCTCCATACACAGTACACACCACGCCAGGCGCCACGGTGTCTCACGGGCTAGTCTACTCTCAGGCACCGCTTTCTCTACTTCCACTCACCACCGCTAGATAGCGTTCAGCCTCCATACACAGTACACACCACGCCAGGCGCCACGGTGTCTCACGGGCTAGTCTACTCTCAGGCACCGCTTTCTCTACTTCCACTCACCACTGCTAGATAGCGTTCAGCCTCCATACACAGTACACACCACGCCAGGCGCCACGGTGTCTCACGGGCTAGTCTACTCTCAGGCACCGCTTTCTCTACTTCCACTCACCACCGCTAGATAGCGTTCAGCCTCCATACACAGTACACACCACGCCAGGCGCCACGGTGTCTCACGGGCTAGTCTACTATCAGGCACCGCTTTCTCTACTTCCACTCACCACCGCTAGATAGCGTTCAGCCTCCATACACAGTACACACCATGCCAGGCGCCACGGTCCCCCATGTCTCGCGGGCTAGCCTACTCTCAGGCACCGCTTTCTCTACTTCCACTCACCACCGCTAGATAGCGTTCAGCCTCCATACACAGTACACACCACGCCAGGCAGTGTCTCGCGGGCTAGTCTACTCTCAGGCACCGCTTTCTCTACTTCCACTCACCACCGCTAGATAGCGTTCAGCCTCCATACACAGTACACACCACGCCAGGCGCCACGGTCCCCCATGTCTCACGGGCTAGTCTACTCTCAGGCACCGCTTTCTCTACTTCCACTCACCACCGCTAGATAGCGTTCAGCCTCCATACACAGTACACACCACGCCAGGCGCCACGGTCCTCCATGTCTCACGGGCTAGTCTACTCTCAGGCACCGCTTTCTCTACTTCCACTCACCACCGCTAGATAGCGTTCAGCCTCCATACACAGTACACACCACGCCAGGCGCCACGGTGTCTCGCGGGCTAGTCTACTCTCAGGCACCGCTTTCTCTACTTCCACTCACCACCGCTAGATAGCGTTCAGCCTCCATACACAGTACACACCACGCCAGGCGCCACGGTCCCCCATGTCTCACGGGCTAGTCTACTCTCAGGCACCGCTTTCTCTACTTCCACTCACCACCGCTAGATAGCGTTCAGCCACCATACACAGTACACACCACGCCAGGCGTCACGGTCCCCCATGTCTCACGGGCTAGTCTACTCTCAGGCACCGCTTTCTCTACTTCCACTCACCACCGCTAGATAGCGTTCAGCCTCCATACACAGTACACACCACGCCAGGCGCCACGGTCCCCCATGTCTCACGGGCTAGTCTACTCTCAGGCACCGCTTTCTCTACTTCCACTCACCACCGCTAGATAGCGTTCAGCCTCCATACACAGTACACACCACGCCAGGCGTCACGGTCCCCCATGTCTCACGGGCTAGTCTACTCTCAGGCACCGCTTTCTCTACTTCCACTCACCACCGCTAGATAGCGTTCAGCCTCCATACACAGTACACACCACGCCAGGCGCCACGGTCCCCCATGTCTGGCGGGCTAGTCTACTCTCAGGCACCGCTTTCTCTACTTCCACTCACCACCGCTAGATAGCGTTCAGCCTCCATACACAGTACACACCACGCCAGGCGTCACGGTCCCCCATGTCTCACGGGCTAGTCTACTCTCAGGCACCGCTTTCTCTACTTCCACTCACCACCGCTAGATAGCGTTCAGCCTCCATACACAGTACAGCCCACGCCAGGCGTCACGGTCCCCCATGTCTCACGGGCTTGTCTACTCTCAGGCACCGCTTTCTCTACTTCCACTCACCACCGCTAGATAGCGTTCAGCCTCCATACACAGTACAGCCCACGCCAGGCGTCACGGTCCCCCATGTCTCACGGGCTAGTCTACTCTCAGGCACCGCTTTCTCTACTTCCACTCACCACCGCTAGATAGCGTTCAGCCTCCATACACAGTACAGCCCACGCCAGGCGTCACGGTCCCCCATGTCTCACGGGCTAGTCTACTCTCAGGCACCGCTTTCTCTACTTCCACTCACCACCGCTAGATAGCGTTCAGCCTCCATACACAGTACAGCCCACGCCAGGCGTCACGGTCCCCCATGTCTCACGGGCTAGTCTACTCTCAGGCACCGCTTTCTCTACTTCCACTCGCCACCGCTAGATAGCGCTCAGCCTCCATACACAGTACACACCACGCCAGGCGTCACGGTCCCCCATGTCTCACGGGCTAGTCAACTCTCAGGCACCGCTTTCTCTACTTCCACTCACCACCGCTAGATAGCGTTCAGCCTCCATACACAGTACACACCACGCCAGGCGCCACGGTCCCCCATGTCTCACGGCCTAGTCTACTCTCAGGCATCGCTTTCTCTACTTCCACTCACTACCGCTAGATAGCGTTCAGCCTCCATACACAGTACACACCACGCCAGGCGTCACGGTGTCTCGCGGGCTAGTCTACTCTCCAGGCACCGCTTTCTCTACTTCCACTCACCACCGCTAGATAGCGTTCAGTCTCCATACACAGTACACACCACGCCAGGCGCCACGGTCCCCCATGTCTCACGGGCTAGTCTACTCTCAGGCACCGCTTTCTCTACTTCCACTCACCACCGCTAGATAGCGTTCAGCCTCCATACACAGTACACACCACGCCAGGCGCCACGGTCCCCCATGTCTCGCGGGCTAGTCTACTCTCAGGCACCGCTTTCTTTACTTCCACTCACCACCGCTAGATAGCGTTCAGCCTCCATACACAGTACACACCACGCCAGGCGCCACGGTCCCCCATGTCTCACGGGCTAGTCTACTCTCAGGCACCGCTTTCTCTACTTCCACTCACCACCGCTAGATAGCGTTCAGCCTCCATACACAGTACACACCACGCCAGGCGTCACGGTCCCCCATGTCTCACGGGCTAGTCTACTCTCAGGCACCGCTTTCTCTACTTCCACTCACCACCGCTAGATAGCGTTCAGCCTCCATACACAGTACACACCACGCCAGGCGTCACGGTCCCCCATGTCTCACGGGCTAGTCTACTCTCAGGCACCGCTTTCTCTACTTCCACTCACCACCGCTAGATAGCGTTCAGCCTCCATACACAGTACACACCACGCCAGGCGTCACGGTCCCCCATGCCTCGCGGGCTAGTCTACTCTCAGGCACCGCTTTCTCTACTTCCACTCACCACCGCTAGATAGCGTTCAGCCTCCATACACAGTACACACCACGCCAGGCGCCACGGTCCCTCATGTCTCGCGGGCTAGTCTACTCTCAGGCACCGCTTTCTCTACTTCCACTCACCACCGCTAGATAGCGTTCAGCCTCCATACACAGTACACACCACGCCAGGCGCCACGGTCCCCCATGTCTCGCGGGCTAGTCTACTCTCAGGCACCGCTTTCTCTACTTCCACTCACCACCGCTAGATAGCGTTCAGCCTCCATACATAGTACACACCACGCCAGGCGCCACGGTGTCTCGCGGGCTAGTCTACTCTCAGGCACCGCTTTCTCTACTTCCACTCACCACCGCTAGATAGCGTTCAGCCTCCATACACAGTACACACCACGCCAGGCGTCACGGTCCCCCATGCCTCGCGGGCTAGTCTACTCTCAGGCACCGCTTTCTCTACTTCCACTCACCACCGCTAGATAGCGTTCAGCCTCCATACACAGTACACACCACGCCAGGCGTCACGGTCCCCCATGTCTCACGGGCTAGTCTACTCTCAGGCACCGCTTTCTCTACTTCCACTCACCACCGCTAGATAGCGTTGAGCCTCCATACACAGTACACACCACGCCAGGCGTCATGGTCCCCCATGTCTCACGGGCTAGTCTACTCTCAGGCACCGCTTTCTCTACTTCCACTCACCACCGCTAGATAGCGTTCAGCCTCCATACACAGTACACACCACGCCAGGCGCCACGGTCCCCCATGTCTCACGGGCTAGTCTGCTCTCCAGGCACCGCTTTCTCTACTTCCACTCACCACCGCTAGATAGCGTTCAGTCTCCATACACAGTACACACCACGCCAGGCGCCACGGTGTCTCGCGGGCTAGTCTACTCTCAGGCACCGCTTTCTCTACTTCCACTCACCACTGCTAGATAGCGTTCAGCCTCCATACACAGTACACACCACGCCAGGCGCCACGGTCCATTTTTATGTCTTCCAATAAAAAAGTCAATCTGGTTTGAGTATCTTTCCTTGTCGTGTTGTTCTATTTGCGTGGTCGTATTTACCGCCTGGATTTTTTTTTTTTCTCTGCGCGTCAATGTCTGACCTATACTCAAGGTGGTTTGTCCCGTCTTGGACATTGATTCACTGGATTGCGACGTCACAGATAACAAATTAAGACGTAGACAAGTCTCATCCAGTGATTAAGCTGGAGTGTCATTGGATGCCTGCTGCTCATGCTTTGCCCTTGAATCGTTGAGGTACGTGCTTTTTTGTACTAAATATTTTTCCTTATTGTTTGTTTTTCACTTTTCCTCTATCCTCTTCGTTTATAATTAAAACAAGGTTTTTTTTTAATTTTATTATTGCGAAGATACTTAGTGTCAACCATACTACTTGATTGATGGTGTATTGGTGCATTTATAATTTATATGTCTATATATGATATTATGTATAATAATGTAGCATTTATAATTTATATTTCTAAGATATTATGTATAATGTACGTTAGTTAGTTTTTTAGTGTTGTTATTTTTAGGGATATCACGCATATTCAGTGTAGAAGGGCTATGCTCATTGTGATATTCCCAATGATTTTTTTATATAATTGAAAAACAATAAATAAAAAAATAAAATAAACTACCCTTGATCTTTCAAGAATCTTTTTAGGAATGATTTGTGTAATCAATAAGTAAAGGGATAGATCTTCTTTGCTAGACGCTATTTATGATGACCTAGGTTCCAATTCATCAAGCTCTGTTTGGTAACCATGGTTTCAACAAACATTCAGTCGCCATGTTTGTTCGTAGTGAGTTGTTTGGTGAAACCGGCAAACAAAAGAAATATTAAAATAATAGCATGTGCGAAGTGAGTGGCATAGCGACATTTCTTGTGCTAAGAACGCTCACAGCGCTGCTGTATACGGGCTCTCAAATAATATCACACTTTCTACACATCAATCACATGACTTATTATTCGCCATTACGACACATCAAATACACTTCTCTCGCATCAAGGACCATTCACATTCAGTTGTAAACATTAAACACACTTCTCTTGCATCAAGGACCATTCACATTCAGTTGTAAACATCTAACACACTTCTCTCGCATCAAGGACCATTCATATTCAGTTGTAGACATAAAACACACTTCTCCCACATCAAGGACCATTCACATTCAGTTGTAGACATCAAACACACTTCTCTAGCATCAAGGACCATTCACATTCAGTTGTAGACATCAAACACACTTCTCTCGCATCAGGGACCGTTCACATTCAGTTGTAGACATTAACCACACTTCTCTCGCATCAAGGACCATTCACATTCAGTTGTAGGTATTAACCACACTTCTCTCGCATCAAGGACAATTCACATTCAGTTGTAAACATCAAACACACTTCTCTAGCATCAGGGACCATTCACATTCAGTTGTAAACATCAAACACACTTCTCTCGCATCAAGGACCTTTCACATTCAGTTGTAAACATCAAACACACTTCTCTCGCATCAAGGACCATTCACATTCAGTTGTAAACATCAAACACACTTATCTTGCATCAAGGACCATTCACATTCAGTTGTAAACATCAAACACACTTCTCTCGCATCAAGGACCATTCACATTCAGTTGTAAACATCAAACACACTTCTCTCGCATCAGGGACCATTCACATTCAGTTGTAAACATCAAACACACTTCTCTCGCATCAAGGACCTTTCACATTCAGTTGTAAACATCAAACACACTTCTCTCGCATCAAGGACCATTCACATTCAGTTGTAAACATCAAACACACTTCTCTCGCATCAAGGACCATTCACATTCAGTTGTAGACATCAAACACACTTCTCTCGCATCAAGGACCATTCACATTCAGTTGTAATCATCAAACACACTTCTCTCGCATCAAGGACCATTCACATTCAGTTGTAGACATTAACCACACTTCTCTCGCATCAAGGACCATTCACATTCAGTTGTAGGTATTAACCACACTTCTCTCGCATCAAGGACAATTCACATTCAGTTGTAAACATCAAACACACTTCTCTAGCATCAAGGACCATTCACATTCAGTTGCAGACATTAACCACACTTCTCTCGCATCAAGGACAATTCACATTCAGTTGTAAACATCAAACACACTTCTCTCGCATCAAGGACAGTTTACACTCAGTTGTAAACATCAAACACACTTCTCTCGCATCAAGGACCATTCACATTCAGTTGTAGACATAAAACACACTTCTCTCGCATCAAGGACCATTCACATTCAGTTGTAAACATCAAACACACTTCTCTCGCATCAAGGACCATTCACATTCAGTTGTAGACATAAAACACACTTCTCTCGCATCAAGGACCATTCACATTCAGTTGTAAACACCAAACACACTTCTCTCGCATCAAGGACCATTCACATTCAGTTGTAAACATCAAACACACTTCTCTCGCATCAAGGACTATTCACATTCAGTTGTAAACATCAAACACACTTCTCTCGCATCAAGGACCATTCACTTTCAGTTGTTAACATCAAACCTACTTCTCCCACATCAAGGACCATTCACATTCAGTTGTAAACATTAAACACACACACATCACATCAAGAACCGTTCACATTCAGTTGTAAGGCGTAAGAAGGTGTTAGGCGTATGTTGCCAAATCGGAATTAAAAACAATTCAGTATAAGATTGTTCGTTTGCACGTCCCTCATTCTTCATCATTAATCACCGAAATATCGACAACTTCTTGATCGATATAAGTACAATCATTCTCGATCTTAATAGTCGAAAGATCACTTATCGTGATTTGAAGACCTACGCTTTAAAGTTTGACAGTGTATTCTGCACCTCACCAAGGTCTACTTGATCTCCGCCTAGCGGAGGCTCGTCGAACAGAAGTTCGAGCCTCCGCTAGGCGGAGATCAAGCCGACTATAAACGCTGTGAATCATACAGGATTCAATTTTTAACGTTTTCTTAAGGCTGGTCCACACAGATTTTTTAAGCATAAGATTTAAGGTTTTAAGACGTTGTTTTAAAAACAACAATGAAAACAATGTCTTAAAACTAAAACTTTGTGTGAACGCCAGTACGTGTTTCCTATGATCCAACTTTACGACTACGCGTTAAACCTTAAATCTTATGCTTAAAAAATCAGTGTGGACCAGCCTTTAAGTGGTTGTAAACGACGCTTTACGCCTTACAACTGGCGTGTTTCTACGTATTCATAGTTCCCACGTGACGTCACAGCGGCCATGATTGCGACACAATTGATGCGGACCAATCCTAGATCATTGGCAAATACTATTGAAATTTAATAAATAAGCCTAATTTAGAACTAAAAAAGTAAACGTAAGTAATAAACAAATAAAATATTAACACACATACCAATTTTATCTAAAAAACAGATTGAGTTTTAAAGAACTAAGCATTTCTGTGTTCTACCACAACAGCCTTCATGGCAACGTCAAAGTTGGATCACAAATGTGGCCGCCACGCGCATAGATGTGACGTACGTGCAACCTATGAATAACCTAGTGAGGAAGAGGCTCCACTGAAAGTGTAAGTGATGGATGGTGTACAATCACTGAATAATAGAACACATGCTATAACGATGTGTAATGTTTGTGTACTAAGAGAACACCGGCTGCCGAATATGTTAATAACAATCACTTTCTTCGCTAGCTTCACTTTCGTTATCATTTGCAACAATGAAAACTCGACTTTCATTTCTCTTCTCTTTTCACTTGCCGAACATTTATTATTGTTATGCTAATCAACTATCATAGATTATAGTTTTTTGTATTTTTTTTACTTTAAAATATGATATAACAAGTACGGTAGTGTATTGTTGTATAGTGTGTTTTTATGTACTCGAGTATATAATTTCACACATATTAAATGAGCGTTTATATTCAACGTTATTCCAACGTGCCTCTGTATTGTCTGGTGATGTTTTTGCTTCGCGTTGTTGCCCAGGTAGACAATAAGTAATCATGCTGCATAACGTTTTGTACGGTTACGAACTTCTTTTCTATGCTAATTCGATTCTCATTTTCCAGATAAGTTGGAGATTAGTTTGTGTGAAAACCCATTAAAATTTGCGTCTTGCTGAAAGATCAGTGGTGTAAAAAACGCAATCAGTTCTCGGTTTGAAAGGAGCTGAGATTGTGATACGCAGAACAGATAAGTTAGACCAGGATATGCATGGGATGCAATGGACGTGATGAAACATGATGGGGGGGGGGGGTGGAGCAGGAAACAATGGAGAGTTGCTACAAGGAAGACTAGAAGATAATTAGAAACATGAGTTGATACTTGATAATGATGATATTTAGCGTTTAACGTCTCATATTTAGGACCAGTTTCACTAAACTTTAATCCGGCGATTTTCTGTTAATCGGAGATTAATAATATTATAATATATATAATCCCCGCATAAACAGCAAAATACTGTAATCTATGTCAATACCGAAAGCACCCAATGCTTTTATTTTCCGAGTGAGGCAAACATTTGTTGGGCGAAAATTTATTTTTTACTTTTTAGTGCATTTAAATATAAGCGTTGTTTTTTAAAAGAATTATTTTTTTCATGTAATATTATTTTATACTTTTTAGTCTTAAAGAATCTTGCAATCGAATATGTGCTCACTGGACGTGTCCGATTTTAGAAAGGGGCTACAATTATCCCATGAATGGTCCAGATCCGCCAGTGTCTGGCACTGCATTATTATATTATATTATATTATAATTATAACAATCAATTCCTACCGTGACAGATAGCAGCAGTTGCGCTAGCACCAACTCCATCCGATCAACTGCGAGGTCGAACCACGCGAAGGCATTGCAAGGGTTTACAGTGTGGGATAAACCCTATGGCGAAGGGAACGCACCTATGCGTACATGGTGAATGACTCACCGCACGGGGTTGTACCATACTTACAAGTGGAGCGTATTGACATTCTTGCTGCAAGAAACATATCCGATGCTTTCGCCACGGATATTTGGGTCCCGAACAACCAGCGGTGATTCCGATGCCTGCATCTGGTTGGTCCATCCTCACTAGCTGTGGCTAATTTCCCATATGAAGCTAATTGTTTAATTAATTTATTAATTATGATGGATTAATTGGTTAATTAGTGAATCTAATGATTAATTCATATATTGTCATTTAGTGATTTAGATTTAGATTGTCACTGTGTGAAAAATGTCCGCTCTATCGGACGTTGGGAAGTGGGTGAAATATCGATTTCCATATAAAACATTAATTAATTAATTATGATGACTTGATTGACTATTTAGTAAATATGACAACTGATTCATATAGCATCATTAAGAATACGTATGTGTGAAAAATTTCAGCTCGATCGGACATTTAAAAGTAGGTGAAATATCGATGGTAAGATTCCGTCTAGACAAACAGACAAACAAACACATGAAGCTATAATATAAGCGATGTAAAAACTACATGAATGAATGAAGGAAGCTATATTTATTCTGAGTTCAGTGCATGCTTCATACAAAAACCATTACAAGTAAAGGAACGTCTCCATAGATTATTTGTCTTTGGATTCGCATTATCACATATAATCTCCGTAAACTTGATCCAGTGATTGAAAACAGTACGCTAATATGTGTTATATTATACTCAAATAATATAGATGGTGGATTTTCATGATAGTTTATCCTGTGGAAATGGCGATCCTGTCAATATCTTTTTACTAAGGAGGGATATACCTAACCCCCCTTCAAGTCAACCATAGTCAAAAAATATAATAAAATTAAATCAACACATTTTATATTATTTAATATATATTTATTTCTGAATCTAACATATCCATATACACAATCATTGTAACCATGCATATCCAACACATAAAACAAATATGCACAATAGACAACATTATCTCATTGAAGAGAGCGCGCAAGCATTTGACACTCAAGTCTCTGCAGGGCTCAGGGTGATACATTTTGATTTATTCGTCTGGGGAATCATATATTGAGCTACGGGTTTTGATATGAGTATAATAGGGTTATTTACGTCATACATCGATCCACATTGATAAAATAGTTGTACTTGATAGTTTTATTGGTCTGAACCTCGTTGTTTGTAACTGTAATGTATGGATAATGAGCTTGTTCAAACGGACATAAAATAATTACATAACACAGTCTAATCGTTTATTTATACATTAATATCATGTTTATATTTCCCATCTATACACGTTATATTGTTCGTTTGACGGTTTTGTGATAACATATAAAACAAAATACAATATTCCATTTGGTCAGATCATACATTAGGATTGCTTTGCTTTACTGCTCGTTTTAAATCTTGTGTATTTTGATTTTTTAACAGTGTGTGATCAAGTGCGATTCTATTTTGTTTACATTATGACACAGTAATCGAGTACATACTATAGTAAAACAACAACAACAAGAACGTTCCATGCAATGTGTGGTAGGGTTACGAGTGGACTATGGAAGCGAATTGTGATGAATTACTAATGACTTCATGAAGGTATACATCAGCTAGACACGAATGTTTTTAAAGCCATTGATCGTGTATTTTTGTTTGTTTATATCAACTGTGATTTGACTAATGTTTTTTTTTATACTAGATCGGTTGTGGGTATACAATACTTATATACATGGTTGATTGGTTGACTATACATATATTTTAACAGACTATACGACGCTTGGGTATATTTGATAATTTTGCTGTTGTGTAATAATGAATGACTGCCTCTACGTGTTGTGGGTACCACCGTGTGGCTATTACATGGTTCGGTAAAAGAATAATATTTCATTCACACCGGATGCTGCACCGGTCTTAGATAAAATTACCAAAAATAAAATGACTTAGTTATCATCGCTGTAAAAGTTAAAAATTAAAAACACGAGTCTCTCTCTTCCATTTGTTTGTCTGTTCAAACTTGCACGCATTGCGAGTTACGGTTGCTTGACCTTAAGATACTTTTGATGATTTGCCTCTGCGGCGTGTCCTTCGCGTCCGGTTTCAGGTACTCCTTCTCCGTCGACTCGACGTAGCCGCTCTCGTCCGACTCCGTCTCGTCGTCCTCCTTGCCTAGGTCCTCGTCGGAGAGCGAGTCCAGCAGGAGGAGTTCCTCAGGGTCCTGCGAGGGGGGCGGAAACGTCGCCGACCGCCGGAAGGTGTTCTTCAGGGTGTCCAACTCCAGCAGCATCTCGTCGGCCTCTCCCATTGGTCGAAACTCGACGACATCGTCGAAGTCGGGGTCGTGATGAACGTTTTGACCGTCGTCGTAACCTTGAATACCTCTTTGTAGCTCCTGATAGATGATGTTGTTCGAGTGTTGACCTCCTATGATTTGCGTCTCCTGATACATGTACGGTAACGCCGGATACGGTCGCGTCGTGTTCTCTTGATTCCGCCGCGCGGACGAAGTGTCCGAACTGCCGCTACCCGAACTCGAGATACTCTGTAAACTGTTCTCGTCACTCTCGCCCAACTCGTCAGACGTCACTTTTGTACATTCTTCCTCCTCTTCGTCGTCCTCTTTCCCTAATACTAACAGTCTTTCATTGTTGTACGAGTTTGAATACCTCCTCCTATCGGGCTCGATCGCCCAGCCTACCCTCTTAACACTATTTCGTCGCACAAGCGGAGACTTGCTAAACCTTCGTTCACTCATTTCCGGTACGGTTAAACCGTCTTCCGGTACGGGCTGTACGTCGAAGACGTGCTGCTCGGACGTACTATTTGCTGGCGATGACTCGTGTTTACCGACAAACACCTCTTCGTACCTCCTATCATCCTGATTGTCCTCGACTTCTTCGTGTAATACAACCTCAGGTACAGACTTCTCTCCCGATATCACGCTCACCCTCTGGAATATCCTGGATATGTGTTCCGGGCTCAGGTGTTTTATCTCATCTTTGGCAAGAGGGACCGAGTTTATCCTCTGCAGGAACCGGGAATGTGTAGACTTGTAATCTTGATCGTCGTCCTCCTCTAGACTCTCCTCGATGGCCGTCAGCTTCGGCGCCGACTTGGACCTCTCGAGGGGCGGCCGATAGTTGTGCGACCCGGTAGAGAGCAATATCTTCCTCCTGGGCAGGGACGGGTTGTCGTAGACGGAGTTGGCCAACGAGAGTCGCGCATTCTGCCGGCAAACCTTGTCGCGCTTGAACTCCAACAGCGCCTGCGCGAGCTTGGAGCGTAGCTGCGTCGCCATGCGCTTGGCCACGGCCTCCTTGGAGCAGAGGACTGCGTGACAGCGCAGCTCCTGCTTCAGCTTGCGACCCTCGTGGCGGTAGACCCAGCAGAAGATGCGCGGGAACGCCGAGGGGGCTGCGCAGTAGGTGACGCGGTGGGACCAGTACTCGGTGAGGCCGTGCTCCTTGGTCACCGCCTTCAGGCCGGACTGGGTGACTGTGACCTTCATCTGGACGTCTGGCTTCGACGAGCTCGTGTAGTTCTTCCACAGGGTCGACAGCGGCTTCTCCACGCAACCCTCGCCTGGAACAAACAACGACACACCGTTAGTTAGTCCATCAGGGGAACAGGATAAGTCAGAAGATTTTATACACAAGCATTAATAAATAACACGTAACGCGATGCGCTTTGTTTGTATGTATAGGAGGATGAGCTCAAGGGGAGTGATCAGGGGAACAGGACCAGTTATGCTATGTCCGCTCTTATCACTTCCAATGAAAAATTGAACTATCTGCTAATATGTTTTCACCATGGTAACCACCAATCAAAACCTGTGAAATCAAGACAAACCAACTCATAAGCATTAGATTAGTTATACAAATTTGTATTTATTTTTACAATTTCGTTTGAAACACATTTAGCTTCATGGGTGCACAATATGGTATTTCAGACGCAAGTACATTGTCTGAATGCGTATTATAGTGGGTGGTAGGGTAGTAACCTGTTGATTGTGGCTACGCAACCCCCTCTTACTGAGGTTTCAACTGACCGAAGCTAATTCACCCTCCCCCCCTCTCTCATCCCTCTCTCTACAAAGGAAATCATAACACACCCCTCTTTGTGATGAGAGTGAAAGGGAATAGCGATGAACTGGGAAACACTATCGAGTTCCATACGACAAAACACAAACAAGCAATATTTCTTTTTGCCAGTCCAATTAAGTATGGATACGTTTTGTTATGTAGGAACGATCAACATGCATCTATTTGCTTGTTATCGCTTCAATAGATATCGTTTGTATCACAAGGAAATATCAAATATTCAAAATGAAACGGATACACATAAAATTTCATCATAACACATATAGCGCACAACACTTCAAACACGTCATTATTCGTTCTTAATTATCAAGGGGGTTTATCTCCTTCTAAACGAAGTAAGAAGATACAATCTGTAAACAACCATATTTTGATGCTGTACACATATCCAGCGAGCAGCCATTTTACCGGCGTCGTGACATTTTAACTCTACCCCCTTTACCGACCGAGTCTACATAAAATGACAACCAGAGCGTACCGCGTTCACCAACTGAAACTGACTGTAGACGTAACTTAAGTCAAGATCCGTCGTTTGTACTTGAGACGCTTGTACGAGTATAATATAACGATATTACGAACATACGTGAGGCATATTGTTCAACCAAGATCGGTGGCCCCTTCTAAAACTGACAGTCGGGAAACTCTCAAGTTATGTAACCAATATACGAAGGAATTTGCACAGATTGGTTGGTTGCGATGATCGCGGTGTATATTCAAGATGGCCGGTCTAGGGTCAACTATTCTAATTGGCCCCACGGAATGTTCAAGTAGAATCTCGGCGACGTGTTATATGTACCCTACTCAGGCTCGTTATGCAAAGTGACACTCGCCTAGTCTATCTACATAGACACTCACTATGTACAAGCAAACATTCAGTCAGTCAGTGTACTCGACTTCTCGATGTAACGCGATGCTCTATGTTTGTATGAAGGGAGGAGTGATCAGGGGAACAGGAGAAGCAAGAAGCTTTATTATACAAGTACACTTGACTGTCTTGCTTGCGCAATGTAACGTAAAGCGATGCTCTATGTTTGTATGGAGGGAGGAGTGATCAGGGGAACAGGAGAAGCAAGAAGCTTTACTATACAAGTACACTTGACTGTCTTGCTTGCGCAATGTAACGTAAAGCGATGCGCTTTGTATGGAAAGAGGATGAGCCCGAGGAGCGATCAGGCGAACAGGAGAACCAAGAAGGTTGTATGCACAAGCGTTACTTGTAAAGCAATGCGCTTTGCATGGAGAGAGGATGAGAGACAGAGAGTGCACTATACATTATCAGGCGAACAGGACAAGGCGGAAAATTTTTATACACAGCATTTGTAACGCGATGCGCTTTGTACTGACAGGAGAAGTTCGAGAGAAGTGAAGTGGTCAGCGAAACAGGACATGCCAGAAAGTTTCCATCAAAACAACCCACTTTTTGCGCGTATTTATTGTCGATCCACTCGGACATGGAAAATGATTTTCACCGTGGGGGGTATAATACACGATGCACTAAAATAAAGATTCGCCTTGTTTACATAGTTCTATTAACAACATGGTGGCTAAAATAGTTTGTAACAGACAAAGCCACAAGAAAATGTTCTTTATGAGCAGGTCAGTTCAGGTATAAATAGTATTTCTGTATCCAATTTACTATTTACCTAGTTGATATAGCGGCTCCAAAGTCACAATTTATGTGTGTGTGTGTATATATATATATATATATATATATATATATATATATATATATATATATATATATATATATATATTTAATTAAATTCTAGAAGCGAGGAACCCATAGCCCGAACGAGTCGGCGCCTTCAGTAATGGAAGGAGGAATAAATCCTTTTATGAAAACTAATTATTTATCTTGTTCATTGTATCGATCACCTCAGGTTATCTACATCTAGGTACATTCCAGGTTATCATTCAGGTAATCTACATTTAGATAAATTTTGTAAATGTATATAATTTAATTTAATTCAAATCAAGAGCTTGTTTTGCTAACAGAACTCCGCAGGGAAATTCTCACATCGAAGCTACTACTACTACTACGTATCTTCGCTCTTTGAAAACCTTTGAGCAGGAATTCTAATACAGATAATTGTAGAAATGTTCGTTAAATACAACCATTAATTACCCAGACAGCCTTTGAGCTTTGCAGCCACACACACACACACAGATGAACTAAACTCAACACGGTTCCAGACTGGCTGTGTTTTGAAAACCACCACAGGAGAAGTAGAAACCAACCACGCTATTCACGCCCATTATTCCAATAGAAAAGCCTAAAATTACAACGTTTCTTGGTTCACGCGTGGTGGTCTGTACGTACGTAGGCCTATATGATTACTGATTACTGATTACTGGTGCGCATGTGTGGTGCATCTCGGGGGCAAGTTGAGCAACTATACCGAGATCTCGCAAGTCGCGAGAAACGGCTTCTTCTTATAAGACCGGACAAAAACAATCAGCTCGGAGGAAATTGCCGATCCTCTTAGAGTATTACGCAAGCTGAGATGCAGGTACAGCTATCGCCAAAAGTATTTGAAATCCATACGAATATAATTATCAGTATTTATATAATATATGTACCTACATAATATATAGAAAATACACTTATTGAAATCCTTGAAATCCATACGAATGTAATAATCAGTATTTATATAATATATGTACCTACATATATAAACAAATACACTATACTTTGTACTGCAAATCAGTTTATGTAACCGAGTAAGTAGACAATAAATACAATTTCATTTAAATATAATTCATGTAGGTGTTCAATTGTTTGTTGTAGGAACGCCTGATTTCGTATATATATATATGGGGCAAGAATATCCACTGATCTACATCGACGTATGACTGAGGAAAACCTTCAGTCAGTGTTGTTGGAGGGAATCGAATATATGAATACTCAATTAGATACTGGCGTGCTATAACCTTTAGATTATTTAATTATTTGATGTTTAACGACACTCGGCAAGTATGATCTTATGACGTCGGGGAGTGATTGGACGACAGGAACAGTTAGGACGTAAAGGAGAGGACGTGGACTGCTTTTCGTCTCCTCAACCAGTCCGGCTAGGGTGGCCCTACCAGAAGCATACGCTTCCGCCGGCATAGCTCTCGGGATCACCAAACCACGCAAACCTGCCCACCACGATAAGGTAGCAGTCCCCTGGAAATTGTTCCCTTTTCATCAGAATTAAATTAATTCTTTACTATTATTGAAGAACTGTACTATTGTTTATTTAACACCCACCCTATTCAGTATTCAGTCATAAAACTGATTTTCAATTATTTAAATCGAAATGTAATTTTTTTTTAAATTTTAAATTTGTTTGCTTTAATATTTCTTTCAATAATCGTATAAGATTAGTTAGGCTACCGGTTACAAGTAGGCTATGCAAGTTTCAAGAGGTTATCCAACCAACAGCTCCAAGAATATTGTCGGATGTTAGCTAACTCTCTCACGGGTTCATATCGATCGTAACAGTTTCTCTGGCACTGATCGAACATCTGCGGGCTAGATAATTCACCATCCATATAGGCGGCGAAAGTGTGATATTCGGTAGGCTAAGGTATATAGCAGATATTACATAACCTACGAAGCTACACACCGCATGTAATGCATGGTTGTTACTGGAAGCTTACATATTGTTACCGTAAGGAGTATTACAAACAACTTTTACTATCGGTTTACTACAAAGTCCAGATACATGTATATTTAAAACATATATATACATACAGCAATTTAATTATAGACAAAGTATTTGTGGGCTCGTTGTCATTTTTTGGTTTTTCTTTCCTTTTTCTTTCAATTACCTCGTTACTAATCTCTTTTTATAAACATTGTCTTTGAGTTTTGTTTCTTCATTTTGCTGTTTTTTGTCCATAATATATTGGCATAACTTTTCTTTTTTGACAAGGGTATATTTGTGTTATATGCCAATATGATATTTCTTTTTTTCTGATGTACCTCTTTAATATAAAAAGAGATCTTGTACAGTTAAATTTTAAATGTAATATTAATGCGTAGTTTTTTTAATTTTTAGACCCGGTATATTATGAACAGCTAATAAGGAAGTTAATTTGAGCTAATAAGCTATTAGGTGGATTTTAAGCGTTCTGATTGGTGGTTGCCATGGTGAAAACGATTTATTCTAGTCATGCTGACGTTGTTATTGGCTGTTCGTAATACTGCCCCTTTGTTTAGTTACAATTTTATTTTATTTTGTTCACTGTTTTTGTGTTTTTATGATTGTTGCATTTTAAATTGTTTGTTTGTACAGTTGCAACTTATTCTTCTCCTTTGTAATACAGTTTTATAAAAACTGAATAGAATAGACACAAACGAACAACGAACAACAACATACACACATATTTTTATTTGCCGGTCGGTGATCGTAAAAACTCACGGGTAAAATAATATTGCGTTTAATGGCTTTTTAAAGAGGTAATTTAATTTCCAGACAACATTTTGTAACGCGTCGAGTCGAACTAGATGTTCGTCATTAAAAACCGCTTAGAGTGAAACAAAACGTTGTAGTCCTTTGCATAACGCTCGAAAAAGGCCTGGTCGGTATAAAATTTGGGTCAAAGGATGACATATATCAAATGAAAGCTTGAGACGAGTACTTTTCAAAAAACCATGATATACCTCTAGCAAATCCAGCTTTCTATGTCAAAACCAGGGTCAAAGGTCAAATTTGTAATTTTTTAAATAATTTTTTATTAAATAACGAAAAATGTTTGCAAGTTTAAAAATAATCTTTTAGTAAGATAAACATATAAAGTTTATTAAAAAAAAAATTAAATTACCTACTTACCTTTTTTGACCTTGATTGGGGTCAATTTCCTCAAAATGGGTAATTTATAAAATTTTCTTCGATTTATTGGCCAATATTAATTATATCAACGTACTTACTCATAAATATGTTAAAATGAATAGTTCTTATTGTTATCACATTGTTTTTTCGGTATTCATTCAAAATGGCGGTCAAAGGTCAATAGGTAAGTATCGTCAAACTAGGTCTAGTAACTAAAATATTACTTGTGGGTACTCTGAAGACGCAGAATTTTAACTGCAATTACAATAACGAATAACAATATCATGTTTTAATCGTAAGAGAATGTAATTATCATATAACTTATAAACTACTTAAGATTGTTAGTGAATTTCTAATTAATGTCCTCAGACATCAGGGTATTCTTGAATGGGTGTGCAACTGCAACAAAATACATTTTTAGAAAAGAGCATGACCATGCTGAGATACGTGATATGATACTAGTATTATGTTATATCTACCTTAGCAGTCACTGTCCAAGTTGTCAGATTAATCACCTTCTGACTCACTGGAATTCTCATGCTGGCTACTGGTACTGGTACTGGTACTGGTTCTGGTATTTGTACAATCCTTCAGCTTACAAGCGTGGGTACACTTTTATTGATTGGCCAAACACTCACATGTCGGCATCTTGCAAACACGGCAACAGTTACAGGCTAGGAGATCCATAACGGTCAAAGGTACTGGAGTTCCAATCATCCACTCGTTGCTCAGATCTCCTTCTGCCGTGGTTTCCCATCCATAGCCACGCGGATCAGGAACATCAGGGTTGGCGTCCAAACAACGTATCCAGATTCCAGACCGCTGTTTGGTGGTTAGCTCGCAGCCGCAGGATTTGAAGCAGTAGGCAATCGTTTCAAGGTGGTAGCTGATTAGACTTAATATCATCACATTTACTTTTAAAAAGCTCGTAGGGCAGCTGGTTGACGCTTGACTACCAAAAATCAAACACACTTCGAAGATGTGCAAAAACTAGCGAGTTCGTTGGGATTCGAGGTATGTAATACCCTCCCTGACCTCCATGCACTGGTTGTGACAAAGGTTGGAATTCATAGTCGGCCTTTTCACCTAGAGGCACCCAATGTTGCTATGGATATGTTTTCTATATGGGAAATGACATGTATGAAACTGTTACCTTGTTAACAACGGGCGCATTTATAGGTGTAGGGGACGACTATGAGTTCCAACCTGAGTGAGCTCATTCAGTGGTAAAGGGAAAAAGAGAACTTTGAATATCATGAGAAAAAAACTCGCATTTCTGTGTCAAGCTAAGCAAGATGGATCAGGACTGGAGAGTTTCTGTCGATGTCATCAAAAAAACTCGAAGAGTTTGTCTGTAAACTCTGCTCTTTGACCACGACTCTGTCATGCGTCAACCTGCTGCGCTACGAGCTTTTTAGAAGTAAGTGTGATGATATGAAGTCTAATCAGCTACCACCTTGTTACGATTGCTTACTGCTTCATATCCTGCGACTGTGAGTTATCAACCAAACACGATCTATTGATACGTTGCTTGGAAGCCAACCCTGATGTTCCTGATCTGTGTGGCTATGGATGGAAAACCACGGCAGAAGGAGATCTGAGCAACGAGTGGATGATTGGAACTCCAGTACCTTTGACCGTTATGGATCTCCTAGCCTGTAACTGTTTCCGTGTTTGCAAGATGCCGACCTATGAGTGTTTGGCCAATCAGCTGGAGTGTACCCACGCGTGTAAGCTGAAGGACTGTCCAAATATCGGTACCCAGCATGAGAATTCCAGTGAATCAGAAGGTGATTAATCTGACGACTTCAATTTTGAGTGATTTTGACTTCAATTCTGATTAATTTGACGACTAGACAGTGACTGCTAGGACATATATCATATCATACTATCATATCACGTATCTGAGCATGGTCATGTTCTTTTCTAAAAATGTATATTGTTGCAGTTGCAGACCCATTCAAGAATACCCTGATGTCTGAGGACATTAATTAGAAATTCAGTAACAATCTTAAGTAGTTTATAAGTTATATGATAATTACATTTTCTAACGATTAAAACATGATATTGTTATTCGTTATTGTAATTGCAGTTAAAATTCTGCGTCTTCAGAGTACCCACAAGTAATATTTTAGTTACTAGACCTAGTTTGACGATACTTACCTATTGACCTTTGACCGCCATTTTGAATGAATACCGTGAAAACAATGTGATAACAATAAGAACTATTCATTTTAACGTATTTATGAGTAAGTACGTTGATATAATGAATATTGGCCAATAAAGCGAAGAAAATTTCAAAAATTACCCATTTTGAGGAAATTGACCTCAATTAAGGTCAAAAAAGGCTAAATGGTTAATTTAATTTTTTTTTTAAAAACATAATACATTTACCTTACTAAAAGTGTATGATTAAACTTGCAAACATTTTTCATTATTTTATTAATAATTATTTAAAAAATTACAAATTTGACCTTTGACCCTGGTTTTGACATAGAAAGCTGGATTTGCCAGCGGTATATCATGGTTTTTTGAAAAGTACTCGTCTCAAGCTTTCTTTTGATATATGTCATCTTTTGACCCAAATTTTATACCGTCATTCTCGTTATGCAAAGGACTATTGGGGAGTAACATTACACCAGCGCTCGATACCCGCTTAGAACAAGCTGGATTATATTTATACGTTAGTAAAGGTTTTGATAGATGAGTTCCCATATTATAAAACCGAACTATGGACATTTAAAAGTTGTATTTCGTATGATATTCATTATTAACAAACTTTGTCTACTTATCCTAAGACTCACGTGTTAGGAAATCATGTTTTAACAAATATCAAACTCACGTATAGTCGTTTTTACTCAAACCTTTATTGTTATTGTTAAATGTGATTTTATTGATTAAAATTATAACTGTATATATTCTTGTATTATATTCTTGTAATTTATATTATGAAGCAATTTCTTATTTTTCGTTAACTTGAAAGCATCTTCGAAAAGCGAAACATCGTATGTAAACGAGCACTCTTGGAGCTGTCAGATAAATAAAAATACAAATAAATAAAAAAATGTATTTAGGCCTATAGTCTACCCACTCAGTTACAAGAACATATTTTCAGCGGGGAACATTTATTTATACTATTTATTATGTCTTCGTTGCTATGACAGATTCAAAGTCACCGTTCTACACCAATCAGTATCATGTATAAAGCGATTCAAGTCAAGTTCCAAGTTTACAACCGAAGCCCAAACCGGAAATCGAACACTGGTCTTTCTGCATTGAAAGCAGAAATAAACCCACTAACCAATACTAAACGCTGTGGTATGCTTTCATCGTTCATCATCCTAGTGTCTGCTACATTATTACGCCAGACATCGGTTTGAATTGAATAAAACCTGATTCTATAGATGGATTTTCCATTAAACGCAAAAAGTAAGAGAATGCTACGATTTACCCGTAATTATCTCTCCACGACATAGTTAAATGATGAGACGAGAGATTTAACTGATCGTAATGTGAACAGGTTTCATCTCGAGCCTAGTGTTTTTTATCTCCTCACGTGCGACGGTTGGTAGTGTAGTTGGTACCCTTGCAATGCCTCAAGGTTACGGATAATGGTGGGCGTGGAAAAATATTATATTTTCCTTTTCATCACGGTTAGATTAAAACATCGTATTGTGGTGGAAACTTCTATTTGTTTACACTGGACACCAACGATTTGGAAAGAATAGATCGGGTTAAGATCAATGTAACAATTATTTGTACAACATTATTAATTAAAAACTAAAATGGTATCATTATTGTTCTTATCATTACAATAGTATTATTGCATACGAGTTACTATGTTTAGAAGCGTAAATGCAATGGACAGAAATACTTTGATAACATGTGTCAAATTAAAACTATACTCAATTGAAATTTTATTTTGTTTTTATTTTTTTGCGTCACTTATGTATTTATAGTTTAAAAAACTAACTAACCAAGAAGTATTCGGTATTTCAAAATATATGAATAGGAACATAAGTACAATAAATAAATAAAAAAAACACAGTACCTAGCTAATGATCATGAATTTAGTATGGGATTTAAATTCACGTAATATAATATTTATAATATACACCATTTTAAACATGGAGGAACAACTTTTATAACAAGACATTTTAAAAGTTTGTTACTATTGTCGTAAAGGCTGGTCCACACAGATGTTTAAGACATAATGCATAAGGTTTTAAGACGTTGTTTTGAAAACAACAATGAAAACAACGTCTTAAAACTAAAACTTTGTGTGAACGCCAGTACGTGTTTCCTATGATCCAACTTTACGACTACGCGTTAAACCTTAAATCGTATGTCTTAAAAATCTGTGTGGACCAGCACTAAGTTATTCACACGACTGTGAAAGACCAAAGTGTGTTTGCAACACATCACGTGTTCGGGTCAATCTTCCATCACGTGACGCACTGTGCTAGGTGCAACGCAGGTATCTCATCTAGAGATACGTCCTTTTCCCTCGTATGGAGATATTCACGAGTCAGCAAAATATGAGTTTATTGACACCCAGATCAAAGTCGATGTTTTCGCAACGAACTCTATCACAGTTTTAAAACAGCACAGCAGGTAAAACTGTTGAATTAATTGATTGATTCGTTTCAATGGAGCCGTTTTTAAATAAAAGCCGATGACAAAGTTGACTTCAAAAGTGTTGTAATGTGGTTGTTGTCGGCCGTCGACCCCCCGGGGGGTGGAGGGGGGGGGGAGGGGAGGGTATCCAGTAGCCACATGTAAATCAAGCCACAGCAGCTGTCATGTACCTTCACAACGCTATATTGGTATTTAAAGAGAGCGGACGTGGTTGCGGGTAAAAACGACGTTTGCCGGAAACAACCGACGCTGTCCGATGTTGTTGACTCCATAGTCTAGTTTTAAATGGATGGTCGAGATTTAATCATCACGAAGCAAAATACATTCACTGATTCACTCTTGTGTATATGTTGGGGCATTTACATTTACGAATGCTCTGTACAACTAAACCAGTAACAACCAATATATTGTTTTAAATTTGAAAATTATTTGTAAAAGAAAATAAATTTTATCATAGTCCGAGTTACATTTATATTTATGTTTCATTTCAATTTTGATCTAGATAATATTAAGGCACCATATCTTCACATCAACTCTCCTCTAGGTTACTTTGGTGCTCGGTAATGTTGGAGATTGAAACTACCCACACGTTCGTTTGCTTCATCTACACCGTTTGCACTTTTTGCCCCCACGTCTCCCACTCCTACGCTCCATCCCATCCTAGAGTGCATGACAAGTACAAAAGGTGTAAAGCAAACGAAAGAATATAATAGCTCGTCTGACGCCAACGGGTGAACTGGATGCGACGGTGGGGGGGGGGGGGGGGGGGGGGAATGAGGAGGGGGGTGGGGGGGCGCACGCCCAGTGTAAGAGCCGCTCTTCGGCAGGCGAGCGCGCAGGGACTGGATTACAATCAGCTGAGCCATTTGAATAATGAATCCGAAAATATGACGCGATGCCTTAGACGAGGCCACACACTCAGAGAGGTAGGGGGGGGGGGGGGGGGGGGGGGAGTTCTCATATACATGTGTGTGTTGTGGCGTATATTTTCTTATACCTAATTTGAGGATACTTCATGTTTTGGGGTATTAGTCGACATACTGTGATTCAAACGTCGTGAAACGAGGTATAAAAAAATACAACACGTGGACCACTACGTAGTATGACACAATTTATGCAGTGATAAAAAGATATAGGCCTACAATCATATCAATATAATTTTAATAAGCGGCAATAGCTACATATGTATTTGATTTTATTTGTTATTTTTTACATGTGTAATGCAGATATAGGGCCTAGATATATAATATAAATACATAATTAAAAATTAAGTAAATACATAATAACCAAGCTCACCCCCCAAGCATCAACATCACCGAACCCGATCCTCGCTCGGCTGCCACGTTATTGCCGCGCACTTTGGACGCGGTGTCACATGTCGCCACTCTACTAATTACCCGTAAAGACGTGCGCGCTAATTAGCAAGGACGTTTAGACGGATCACATCGCAACTAGAGCCAAGGTTTCCAACCCTCGCCCTAACCTTGACGCCAATTAACTTAACGAATGCGCGATTGTGTTTCAAGACGTCCTGTCTCGTTATCTATAATATTATGGATTCAATTCCATCACTTCTTGGCTTAGGAATAAGAAAACGGTGACTTTGGAGCCGTCCTAGCAACGAAACACTCAATAAATTCAAAGTTGTTCTGAATCGGCCTTGTTGATTCTGGCATATGTCCGCAGGTGTTCGCATTGTCCAATCACTGATTCATATGTTTCCAATGTCAAATATCTATCGTTGAATTGTTATCGCTCACTCGTCGATGGTGTTCGGAGCCTACAAGTTTGGTTTAGTCACAGTAAATTAAAGTCCCCCACTGTAAATCAGTTTAGTTACTGAGTGGGTAGACTCTAAATGTGAATTTATTTTATTTTTTATTTATCTGGAGACCGTTGAGGGGAACACGAGTCTTAACTCAATTCTATTAACGCCGCGCAAAAGGTGTTTAGTAATACTTTAAGAACGATGCAAATTATTAAAGAAGCTTGGTTACTCACCAACATTCAGTTTCATCGGAACGAAAACTGGATTATGAAAATGTTTAACATTGGAGTCATTCAAACAACTAGAATAGACCATTTACAAAATGAGTTAATCATGTAGTCCTCTAAAAAGCTTCAATGACAACGATTCAAAACAATTAAAAAAATTTCAAATGTTATGTAAAGGTGCATTGATGCATACAGCATCATCATCATCATCATCTATTAACATTGATTTTATATTTTTAATTGTTTTATACATTGTTGCCATCGAAGATTTAGAGGGTAACGATTAAAACCAATCTCGTGGTCGTATTGAAAGTGGTCTATTGATTATTAATTATTTAATTGGCGTCCAAAATATTAATCCGGTCTTAGCAACTTTTTCAATATTTTATAGCGTTCATGAGATATAACTTAAAACATGTTAATTTTGCGCGTTTTAATATAAGAAGGTTTAAATAAATAAATAAAATAAAATAAATAAATTCACATTTAGAGTCTACCCACTCAGTAACGAAACTGATTTTCAGTGGGGGACTTTAATTTAAAGTGACTAAACCAACCCTGTAAGCTTCGAACACCATCGACG